>LPNX010439163.1:418111-468924 GCA_001517045.1 Pseudotsuga menziesii
TAGGTTTTTGGATGTGTAGGGTTTCCATTGTTTCTCAATAATATATAGGCCTTCGAGCCTCATTCTAACACAGAGGTCAGAGGCATGTAGCCGCCACATCTCTTCTCAGAGATAAGCTACCAGCACTCTAGCTAGTTTATTTCCATTATGTATGTAAACAAGTTTCAGTTCTTTTATTAATGAAATGAAGTGTTATTATGTTGCACTATTGTTATTTGTGTATTCTGTTGCGTTCCTGCATAAATCCGGATCAAATATACATTAAATTGAAATGCTTATAGCCCCATATAATTATCATCATTAATAATATAATTTCTAATTGAAAGTACATGCAAAAGATGAGAGGAATTGATGAAATACATGGCTATAAATTTCTGCAATCACCAAATGGATATCCCACACAATTTCCAACCATAACATAAGATTTCATGCTAAAATATGCATGAAAATGCACCAAAAATTAAGGGTACTATTGGCTGGAAAATATAATTAGAAACATTCTCCACAATCTGAACATTTTTATTGCGAACATGGTTGGAAATTACACACATAAATTTATGAACATGATGATTTTAAAAATGGTTGACCTATGTTATTTCCAATATACTTTTCACATACAAATTCATCAAAATTGGTTTGTGGAAGGAAATTTTCTAAGTTCTCTCCATGTCACAACTTTGCTATATATGTTGAGAAAAATCTTCATTATACACGGTAGAGGGTGGTTGCAAATTTCCTTGAAAATTTTGCAATAAATATTCCCAAAAGTTAGTGTACATGGATGAAACAAATATTCATAAATATATTCACTGAACTACCCAAAATCTAAATCATGCATAGGAGCATATGACTAGAAAATATCTTGTGAAATTTCTAAATTTACCTCCTCTATTTTGGGTTGTCCAAGGACCTCAAATTATGCATTATATTCCTTAGAAACATCACCATGACTGTCAATAATAGGGCCCCAAATTTTTTTACAATAATTCATATCCCTATCATGATTGGAATATAAAAGGTAATGTCTCTAACTTCAGATCCTTGGTTGTCCCCATATTCATCAAATGGGGAGGTAAATACCTCTTCTAATTCCTCATCTTCCAATGATTTTTAATTAATATTATCCTTCTTAAAATCATCAATAACAGGATCATGGAATTTATAATTTTTAGTGGGCAACATGCTTACCAAATATTTTTATTTGTGGAAGGGTGGAATGGGATCTTGGATACTCTCATCAGCCAAATCCTCTTCACTTGTATATGCAATAGTTTATTCATTGTTTTCTTCATAAGGAGATGAAATTAATTGTTCAATGAATTTCCCATTTGAATCATAAATATTCTTTTCATGGGAGTCTAAATCATTAGCTTCAACATTATTATCATCCATATCCTCTTCATGATCAAATACAAGTGGGAAATGACATGATAAAATGCCATCAAACACATGCACATCATAGTATTCTTTGATAAATTATTCAAATGACCATGTTTCCTTATTGTTCTTCACTTTCTTCATAAATATCATCATCATCATCATCATCATAATCATCATCATCTTCATCGTCATCATGATATTCTTCATCATCATCATCTTCCTTATCATCATCATCATAATCATCATCTTCATCATCAACGTCTTCGTTATCACCATCATCATCTTGATCATCATATTACAAGGAGATGGAAGCGAATTTAAGAAAACCAAAAGAGGTTTTTTCCATCACGGACTCATCCACAAAAACCTCTCTCATTTTTTGCAACATGTGTCATGGATTAAAAGATTCGAATTGATCTTTACGACCTTTTTTTCAGGGTTTAAAATATTAAATAATTTACTATTTTAGTCACAAACTTCAGGGATGGTTTGTGAGTAGCTCGAGAAGTGTTTTTGAAAACAAAAATAGGTTTTTGTCAAGTACATAACAATACACAAAAACCACCCTTATGTTATACATAGGTATCATGGATTGAGATATATGAAGGGATATTTGAGACCCATTTTTTAGACATTCGCCAAAAGTAGGAAAAATATTATTTTGCATATTAAGAACAAAAAATTGGCTAAGTGTTAAAATCAGAAATTTGAAAAGGCATTTGGAAATAAAAACATATAAATATCATCATGACATAAAAGATATAAACACGTGCCTCTAATATTCAACAATTAAATATCATTCATATTCTTCTTCATCCAACTCAACATATGTATCGGGATCTGGTTCAGAATGCATATTGATGAAAGGCCCATTCACATCATCATCATCATCAATGGAATCTTCGCTAATATAGTCATCAAAATCATCAATGAGATCATCGTCTACTACATTTGGATTATCAACCTCTTCAACTTCTTCATCTAACACATCGACTACAGCCACCTGCTCCTGATCTGAATCATCATCATCTTCTTCTTCTTCTTCGTGATTATCTTCATCATCTACATGATTATACTTTACTGGTCTTCTGCTTGGATCGTATCTAACAACGTATGACCAACCTACTTTAATTGGTACCTCTGAGTAAAATACTTGCTCACATTGACTTGGAAGAACATAAGGCTTTATACCCAGTTCAAATGCCCCTGTATTATAAGGCATACCTTGACGATTTCTATTACATTCCAAGTTCCATAGGTGAGGTTTCATTCTTCATCGTTTTTTTCCATTCTCTTCTTTACCATTGAATTTCGCTTTGTATGTAGTTCGATAACTATGGTTCTTAGGCAAAAATTTCCTATACCCATCAAACATTTCCTTTACTAAACTCCTTGAACTACGGTATTTTATCCTGGGACCGCAAGCTGGACATGCAAATTTACCCTTTGTTTGAAGACCTACAAGATATATGAATTAGTGGAGTGAATTAGAATTACCATTTAAAATAATGCATGATATTTTCAATAGATATATATAATATTAAAGAACAAAAGAAAGTAACAATATACCACAAAAATGTGTTAACCCGGGAGGATCATGAATTGTCCATCCAAGTATTCCATGGAATTGAAATCTTCTTTTCCCTCTTGGTCTAGAGATGTCATACATACTAACTTCAGCCCATAACTTCAACAACTCATCGATAAGAGGCTCAATATATACGTTCATATCTTTAACCTAGTACTTACCTAGTTGGTCCAACATACATGATTAATTATATTTATCTATATGTCGTTATATATAAAAGACATAATTATCATGCATGAAACAAAGAAATGAAATATTTAGTGATCAAACTTTCAAGTAAAAAAATACAAATTAATTAAATACCTGGAGAAATCATTGTCAACATTATGTGCTCTCTCTTAACCAACATCTAAGGAGGAAGGTTATTGTTTATAACAAAAACAGGCCACACTGAGTAGGTAGAACGAATCTCTCCAAATGGATTGACACCATCAGTTGCCATTGAAAGTTTAACATTACTAGGTTCTTCTTTGAAAATTGGCCACTTTTCTTCAATGTACCTAAATGCAGACCCATTTGCAGGAATTCTAAGAACATCGTCTCGAATTCTGTTCTTTGCATGGAAATCCATAAAGTGTGCTATACTTTGACACCTGAACAACCGCTGCAAATGTGGAATTATCGAAATCTAACGAAGAACTTTGTGAGGCACCTTTTTTGTCACTTTATCGGTTCGATACCTACTTGTTTAACATTGTGGGAATTCATTTTCTAATGCATATTTTCCATAGTATATGATATGATCATTAGGGCATGCATCAATAGCTTGATACTCCATTCCAAATTCTTTCATAATCACATATATCTCTTGATATGTGCGTGGTAAAATATTTGACATTGGTAATAGAAATTCACCTAACAATCTACAAAATTCAAAAGAATAAGTCGATGTAAACAATATTAATATTAAATATCGCATCCATACTTTACAAATTAGATAACAATAGCAATATAGGAAAAAATTCAACCATTTATGTACATGTGAACATGCAGACATAAATATTTAACAAATTACATACCTTAGTATCTGTGTGAGATAGGTGTTTGATAAACCATTCAAAACCTTCAAGTTCACTAACAACAATATAGAAGATATAAGATTTGTTTTTGGTCCTTCATAAAGAGGTTGGTGTGACTTCTCGAGTAGAGGATCAACATCGTGACTATCATCTTGGTTGTCCTCATCCATTGCAGAAAATGTGTCTTGGATCAATCTATATATCTCATCTCCCAGATTTGTATCACTAACGTTATCTCCATTCGTATCATCATTGAGAAATTGATCACTTCAATATTCCGATATAGATGTTTGTCACCCTATAAATGAGTATTTATACTAGTACTTGGAAAATAACTCTTTGGAATGCGACATTTTTGGGGCATTGTCTATATATTTATAAACAACGTAGTAAAATTAGTGTGTATAGAACATATAATAAAACAATAAGACATTTTACTAAAATTCATGACATGATGACTATTACAGAGAATACATTAAAAATTGAATAACCTCTTAATAAGGGACGATATTCATAACCCCCTTCGGCATGCCCCTTCTCCCTAAAATATCTTTCAGTTGTCATTATTAAAATTCTTCTTCTTTGCAAGCCCCTGCAATTAGAGCAAGGGAAATAGCATTTTCCATCTCCCCTCACCTCTAATTCCGCTCTAAACTAAGAAAGCTTCCTTGCATTTTCATTCATAGTGAAAAATCCTTGTAGTGACAAGTAATTGTCTTACCTACACCATACCAAACAGTAACTTGTCAAATACATTAGATATAAGTATATTTCTAAATGTAGTATATTATATACCAATTTCTATAAAGAAAAACATGAAGACTGTGATGAATAGGATTTTCATTGATGACAACATTAATGACAATCATTTTGGAAAAATATGGTAATTTGGTGAAAAACAATGAAATGAGTATGGGGAAATAGTAAAAATTTCCTTAGGTAAATGCATGCCATAATTTATAGGAGAATATAAATGCCCGCAACACATGGGGATCCTATAGATTGTTGTTTTTCCTACCTGACCATGTCTTCATTTTTTCCTGAAAGTGCCTAAGGGAGAAGTTATGGACCTGGCAAAACAGCAGTTTGTGCTAGAGAAAGCAAAAATGGCTAAGTAGCCTTAGAAAGATGCCTGCCCTAAATTATGAGTTAGAGTAAATTCCCATAGAACATGGGGGTCTTGTAGTGTGTTGGTTTTTCTACCTAACCATGGTATTATTTCTCCTTAAGCATGGCTGAAGAAAAATTTATGAATCTTCCAAAATGAGGTTTCAGAATAAATTTTGGAGAAAGTATTGAAAATGAAGTGTTGGAAAACTTGCTTAGGTAGCCTTAAGAAAATGCCTACCACAAATTACGTGTTGAAGAAAATTCCCACAATATATGGGGATCTTGTAGATCGATATTTGGCCTACCTGACCATGTCTTCATATTGTCTTGGAAGTAGCTGAGGAAGAAGTTATGAACCTATCAAAACAATGTTTTAGGCATATTGGACCAGACTAATAAAATTGTCAAGTGTTGGAAAAACTGGCTCATGTGGCTTTGGGAAAATGCCTGCCGTACCTTATAGGTGTATGATAAAAATTATATGAAGCTATCATCCTATAGATTTTTAAAGAGGCTATCTCACCATGGTCTCAGTTCTCAAAGAATTTTTTTATGACAAAGATAATGGTATGCCAAAATAGAGTTTCAGGATGTTTTGCACTATTCCAATACTAGCAAAACTGCCTTAGTGGCCTCACGGAAATGCCCTCCCTGTCTCATAGGATGATGAGAAAGACAATATGAAAGTGTTGGGATATAGCTTGTTGATGGGTGCATCTAACCATGGTCTTAGTTATCCTATGGAGTGTTTTATGACAAATATGTAAATCTACCAAAAGTAAGAAAAATATTATTTTTCATTTTAAGAACACAAGAAAATTGGTTGTTAGATTTAGGAAATTGAAAAGGAATTTTTAAATGCTCGCAAGAAGGGGTTATTTTGATGATAAAATTCATTAGGTATCATAGGCATGTTCCTTGGTGAACTGACTATCCATCCATACCTTCAGGATGTCTTATGATGGTCTAATATGCAAAATATCAATCTGCCAAAAATAGGAAAAATAATATTTTGCATAGTGAGAACAAAAGAAAATTGACTGTGTTATAAAAAAAAGGAGTTTGAGAGGTTAGTTGGAAATGCCCACCAAGGGTTGTCTTTGTGCAAGTAAATTTATCTTTTAATTTCATGGATCCATTCTTTGGTAAGTTGTCCATCTTCTCATGACTTCAAGTCTCCATAGAGTGTTCACACGTGTGAAATAGGAGTCTGCCAAACTGGGAAGAAATATGTTTTGGTGTTCAAAAGAGGTTGAGAAGCTATTTTGAAATGCTTGCCAGAGGTTGTGTGTGTGTCAACAGATTTATCTTGTGATATGGTCTTGTTCATTGTTGAAATGGCTATCTATCCATTCTTGTAGGTTTCCTTATGGTGATCACATGAGGGAGAAATCAATCTACCAAAGTAGAAGAAAATTTGTTTTTACAAGTTAAAAACATTTTTGTCTAAGTGTTAAATTAAACAGTTTGGAAGTCTATTTTCAAATGATCTCCAAATAATGCGTGTGTATCAAAAAGTTCAAAAGGTGACATGGATCTAATCCTTGTTGAGGTGGCTCTCCATCCATACTTTCATTTTGCATTATGATGGTCATATATGCAAAAGATGGACCTGCAAATTTAGTGAAAAATAATAAACAGAGTTTATTAAATAAGAAGCTACAGGAATGTATTTAGAAAACTAAATAGAAATTTAATAAAAAGAATTAAGACAGAGTTTTGAAGAGACACATCTTACTATTGGAGAGATGCAATGTTTAGAAGAAGTTTCAATTGATTATTTAATTAAAACAATAAATAACAAACAGAGATTCGAAGAGGTGTCTAAGCATGATGACATGGAAAGGTGTAATTGGAACAAGACATGAAGGACAAATATGACTAAGGACATGCATAATGACATTGACAAGCAAGCATGACAAGCACGAAACATTTAGAGAGTCAAATGACCCATTCTGTGGTCATTTGAAGATGATTTGGGCAAGACAAAGATCATGTTGGTGAAAAGATGACAAGGAGATGGTGACATGAAAATAGACAAGCAAAATTGATGACAGAGATAGCTGCAGGCATGATAAAATAGTGGAAAAGGAAAATATTGCGGGCATCTCTAGAAGATCATGCGAGCATGCTAAATGAGGACAATTGCGGGCATAAGATATTTCCTATTGAGGGCATGATAGAAACTATTGCAGGCATAAGATATTTCCTATTGAGGGCATGATATAAACTATTGTGAGCATAAGATATTTCCTATTGTGGGCATATTCTCAGCACCACCTGTGGGAATCCCTTATGGTCACCTGCAAGAATCCTGGTGTGAGGTGCGGGAATAAGGAAGGACTTGTTGCAGGCATTTTTGGGAGTTGTGGGCATCTTTGATGGCTCAAATGAGGAGTTGAGGGCATCTTTAAACACTAGTTGTGTGCATCTAGATAGCCCTTATGGGCATCTGAATACATCACCTACTGGCACCTTGAATATGAAGAGTGCAGACATACTTATTGGAAGATCAAAGACCCCCATTCAGGAAGTTGAAGAAGGGTGTGTGGGCATAAGTGAAGGCCAAGTCTTGGCATAAGAAATAAAATTAAAATGATGATGATGTGGAAAATTAAATAAATTTTGGTTAATGATAACAAAAATAAATTGGTGATGAGGTTGGCCTCCTAAGACATGGAAATAAAAAACTATTTATGGCCAAAAAAGGATGCATGCTTAATGACCCGTGCGTAAACAACCAAGAGCTGTTGAAAGCCGGCATTGGTTTGGCAGGTGTGATTTCTATTAGTAGTTTAAAGGATTAATTGTATTAGTTTTCTGTAGGTGCATTCATTATATATGAGATTATGCTAAATATTTTGTGGAATTCCTGCCCAAGTGACTCCTTATCTTAATTGCCTGCTACGTTCTGTGTCCATAAAAAATTAGATCTATTTTCATCATATAGCCTACCCTGCTCTGCCATAAATCCAATAATTTGAATATTTGCTTCTTGCATTTGAAGGCTTCCTCCAAAGGTAGTATGCACGGCAAGTCAAAGTGATCCTGTCGAATCTATAGAAAGTAACTCAAATGGAAATATTTAAGTCAAAATAAGTTCATTTTATTTCCCGTGATGAGGTCCCAACTGTACACCCTTTTAAATAAGATTTAAATAAATAAGAATGTTAAATTAAAGATAGCCATATATCGTCGATATAGAGACGAAAGTTCGTCGAAAATTTAAAACATCGATATTGCCACAGGTATTCCACCATGATAAAAAAAATGAAGTATTAATCCACGAATGTTCAAAATGTGGAAATATTTCATGGGAAAATCCCCCCAAATGTATTAGTGAGTGATATCATCATTAGGACACTATCATATTCCATGTCATCATATGTTTCATGCCACATCCTCAACTATGCCATGCCATGACATCACTACCTTAGTGATATCATCATTAGGACACCATCATATTCCATGTCATCATATGTGTCATTCCACATCCTCAACTATGACATGCCATGCCATAACTACCTTAGTATTTCATTGAATTTGTACTGCCATCATATCCACTGGTTATTCCTTTGTCATTCGTTAACACCTTTGACATCAATGACAACTATATACTCAACAATCTCCCCCTTTGGCATTGATGGCAACCTCTAAACATTCTCCCCCTTTGATAGCAATGACAAAGGATAACCTATTATGCCAATGATGTACCTATTTTGATATAGGATTTCATTTCTTTCTACTTTATGACAACTCCCCCTATCATCATATCTCCCCTTTGTTAACTAATTTGTGTTATTTAATCAATGTATTATCATTTATATTAACACTTCCTTTCTTTCAACAAGTTCTTGGATGATAGATTAACCGATAGACCCATGGACTCCCCCTGTCACTATACTTCCTCTCCTTTGTCAACATTTTTGTGACAGAGTTTACAGTCAGCATTTTTTTCACACTCATCCATTTTCTGTCTAGGATACATGTTTTTTTAAACTTTGTTCCTGATGCCATATCTAATGGTCTATTTTAACTTGGTTCCTCTTTTACCAGAATTCTTTAAGACTGTGCATTTATATCTTCATATAAAAACCTAGCATATACTACTGGATTGTTTTGGATTTTAGATCTATATTATCAAGTGTCCAGAGACCCATAACTTCAGATCTTCAACACAAAGATTACTTTAGTTTATTACATTGTTTCTCTGGTCTCACTATCTCAGACACAAAGACTCATAACCTCAACCTTTTTCTTTTTCAATGTTGAACTCATCTTACTACCTTATCAATAGACTGAATTTTTATTTTTTTAGACTTGAGTTTTCTTCTACTGTCAACAATTTTTATGTGTCATGACTTCAAATACTAAGTGAACATAATCATCTTTATCTTTGATTTGATCACAAACATCATGGTCTTCATGACTCTCACATTTTTTTGTTCTCACGTTACTTCATACTTTCTTTTATGTCATCCATACACCAACCTTGATCACCCATCATCTTTGAATAAGATAGCTTTCAATATACTTCAACATTAGACACCAATTGAGTTTTTTCTTAGATACCAACTAGAATTTTATGACTCTAACTCCCCCTAAGTATAAGATCCATTCTAATGTTATTTTCAGGGTTTTCTTCAAATCACAAGAGACCTCTTTTTTAAGAAAAGGATCCCATAGTCATCACTACATCCTTCTTCATCACCTTCATTTTTATCGATGTGTCCTTTTACATCTCCATATTGTTTTTCCTTTTAATGGATGCCCTTTTTATCTGTGGCATAATTATGTTCATAGTCATATTTGGAGACCTCACTAATGTTTGAAATATTTATTTCTTCTATATATTTTGGGTCTTCCTTTCTTCTCCATATTTTTCAAAGAGGTACTCTGCTTACTGGTTTTTTATTTTTGTGTTCCTTGGTTTTCATCTTCCATACCTTTTTTCTGAGTTTCCTGGGAATATTTGCATGTACTATTCTTGCAATGTTTTGCAAAGTGTCCAATACTGTGACATATGAGACAAATAAGTCTTTTTCCTTTATAGATGTCGATATCTTCTTTCCTTATCATCCCTTCATCTTCTTCTTTGATTCTACAATCATCAACCTTGTGACAACAATGACAATGTCCATAGAATGTATGCTTGGAGAATCTTTGGTTTTTCTGCTTGTAATGAATCTTTTCTTTTCCATGTCATTTGAAATTTTTCATCTAGGGAGGATGAGAAGAATTATGATAACTAGACTTCATTTCCCTGTGATTTTTCTGCTGCCTGGGTGTATCTTTGGAGGCATTATGTTGACATTTAACATTTTCAACATTTTCATGAATGATGGAACTTGATCCTTTATGATTATATCCAAGACCTTTTTTATCCATGGGGGATCTTTGTAAGCTGAGGAAATTATTAAGAGATTCAATACTTTCCTTGAACCTCTCACTAATTGTCAACTGATCTTTTAGCTTCTTTACTTCTTCCTTAAATTCAACAACTTCTTGTTTTAATCAATTGACCTTTTCCATACTATCCAACACTTGTTGTCTTGAATTGCATAGCTCTTCTTGGAAGGGGTTTTTACTTCCTTTTCTTTTGAATTCTTCTCTTCTTGATATTTTGACAATTTTTATTTCAAGACTTTGTTCTTTTTCCTACATTTTTCAATTTCATCTACAACAGCCATGTATTGGGCTTCTATGTCCATTTCTGATTCCTCATCTCAGTTTGTTGTTCCTATAAATAAATTTACTTCATATTCACTTATATTTTCATCTTCACTAAAATCCTTGAGAATAGCAAGTATTAATTCTACTCTTTGCTCAACTGAGTAGAGGTACTTTATCTTATCCCAAAGTTACTTTGCAGAGTTACATTCACCTATATTCTCTTTGACATCATTAGGTAATCCATCAAGGATTGAAGCCATTGCCATTGAGTTACTTTTCTTGGATTTCTTTTGAGGTAGAGTCCTTATCCTCTTTGGTGGCAAGTAATCAGTGATCACTGAATTCCATACATCATGTCCTAATGCCTTCATATAAATTTTCATTCTTGTACTCCAAAATATGTATTCTTCTTTTCCATGTATTGGAGATCCATTTACTGTGTAAATCTATTCTTTTTGATCCATAGTGGTTTTAATGGGATCTTCCTTCCAGTGGTTAAACAGTGGTGAAGGATCCCGCTTTGATACCAATTGTTGGTTTATTGGTCAATACTGAGAGGGGGGGGGGGGGGAATCAGTATTGTTATATTTTTACTAATTTAACCACTTTTTAAATCTATCATTAAATACACANATTTTAACATGGAATCCCAATAGGGTAAACCACCAATATGTCCTATTACTGCAAAATTGTTTTTTACAAATATTTTTTCCTACTGCCACAAACAAGGATGGTATTACACCCTATTTACTAGCAACTACTAGAAGGAGGCTATGACCCCCTCTTTTATTAGCTACTACTGAAAGGATGCTACGACACCCTATTTACCAGCTACCACTGGAAGAAGGCTACAACCCCCTTGTTTATCAGTTGTTACTGAAAGGGTTCTACAACACCCTATTTACCAGAAACCACTGGAGGGAGGCTACGATCCCCTGGTTTTTTAGCTGCTACTAAAATGATGCTACGACACCCTGTTTACTAGCAACCATTGGAAGGAGGCTACGACCCCATATTTTATCAAATGCTACTGAAAGGATGATACGACACCCTGTTTTATCATCTATGACTGACAGTATTCTCCTACACCATGTTTACCAGCTTTTTCTAGAAGGAGGAAACAACCCCCTGCATGCCTGTTGCCTGCCCTAGCTCCACCCTGCCACCTTAACATGTTTTCTATAATATGTTAGATTTATTTTCCCTCCATTTCTCTATCACGCCCTAGTCTCTATCTTATGCTATGGCTACACCAATCTAGATGACACAGACCATTTCTCTCACTCATACTTATGCATATAAGTATATTCATGTTTCCTACAGACGTATCTCTTTATTCTGGATACGTACCCTTTCATAATCATTCCCTTTCAAATCTGATTGTCACACCTTTTCAATAATCTATGACTAATGATTTTTAATTAAATAATTAATTAAAAACTTCTTGATCACTTCTGATCTACGAGCTCCCTTCTTCTCTGATCACAGGATTCGTCAAACCAATTCCTGTGGACTTCCTCTCCTCTATCAATGGGAATGCTCTATCTTCATACCTTCAAGCTTCTCTTGTTTCATGCATGTGGGATTCTTTTCTTTCTCTGTGAGCTCTCTGTGGGATATCTTCATCGCAGGCTCATCTGTACACGTTTCTCTCACAAAACACGGTCTTCACCTTCCATCTATGAGTTTCATGTTGGACATTCTTCTTTACCATATATGGATGCGCCTCAGAATTCATTTCCGCGGCTCAGCTTAACGTTTTCTGATGCTTCTACAATATCCTTCTCCATAATCAATCTATGACATTGATTTAATCTTGAATCTCTACAGTTCGTCGATCTAACACATAGATTTCCTCCATGAAATTGTATTTCCGCACCATGGTTTCCTCATCAACGGTTCCCCACCATTGATCTGCGCCGAGCGTTTTCCTGATTGTTTATCTCTAGATTACAAGATGTGAGATGCAGACTATCCTCTTTTGCATTTCTACAATCTTCTTTTACTTCTGTACCGTTGATATTTTGCGGAGTCTTTCTCGACCATCGATCTTCCAGATTGCAGGTTGCGGGTTGCAGGTTCATAGAATATTTAAACGTTATTTCTGCAATTCCCTTTCCACATTTTTCTTCTGCACTGTTGATCTCTTTTTAGCAGAACTAATGTCAGCCGTCCGATCTTGATCTCTTACAAAACTTCATCCTCTTGCCTATCTTTTTCGGAACTAATCCTCAGTCGATGGATCTCGTACGGGATGCTTCCTGACCATCAATTTTAGATCAAATGCGTATCTCACTATGATTTTGTGAATCTGCACAATTTCTTTGTAGAAATCCTCTATGATTGTTTCTAAGAGTTTTGAAGACTTATATACACAAATAATTTCATCATGCTTTTGATTATACGGAATTTATAAACACTCTCGCATATATAGTTTCTTTATTCTTCGATTGTTTACTCTATCTCCCGTTCATTTCACTCTTCTGTAGCTCCACTCTTCATTTGTCTAACCAAATTTGTCATTCATACTACATATCTACTTCCACTCGACCTCTGTTCTTTGTTTCATTAACCATTGTTTTACATCATACTGTCGACACTATCTTGGAAGTCTTCAGATCAGTCATTCATGTTGTCTTATCATCCATGTCCATCTCATCCATTGCATTTGTTATAAATGAACTTTTATGGCATTGTCATTAGGACACCATCATATTGCATGTCACCATATGTGTCATTCCACATCCTCAACTATGCCATGACATGCCATCACTACCTTAGTGATATCATCATTAGGACACCATCATATTCCATTTCATCATGTGTGTCATGCCACATCCTCAACTATGCCATGCCATGCCATCACTACCTTAGTTTTTCACTGAGTTTGTCCTGCCATCATATCCACTGGTTATTCCTTTGTCGTTCGCGAACACCTTTGACATCAATGGAAACTATATAATAAACATACAAATCCATGGGCATTCTTGCATATCTATTATATTCTACCAAAAATTGATGGGTCTGGCACTATCCACGTCTCTTAAAAATATGAAATTTTGGAAAAACACACTTTAGTTGTGGAGTTCGTGGAGATTGTGAGATCACCTACACATGAGAGGAGTCAATATATGAAATGGGTGGAGGGAGGTTAAAGGTTCCCATCAGGGAAAAGTGCATACCAATACCCACATTCTCTAAATCCATTGTAAAATTATCCACAAATAAAACATTCGGTCTCGAAGGAACTAGATTAGTTTGACAAAAATACAATTAGTCTATCGTAACAATCTTTTTCTAATTAGGGAAACTGATGACATGGAAAATAGAAGACACAATAAAGGTCATAGAATAAGTCCAGATACATCCTAAAAGGAGGTTATAGTTTAAATAAGATTCAACAATTTCAACTTCTACAAACATAAGATTTCCCCCTAGTTTAATATGGAACACTAAGTTGTTTCCATGAGGTCTAAACATATGCCCATCAAAATATTTGAACACGATTGACAATGGGGCAGTCTCAAGGGAGATAATGGATCACCAACACAAAAAGGACATTACACATGTGGAAAATCCTTCATCCGCTAGAGTCTAAAATATATTCATCTCATCAGATGAAATTTGAATCTAGAAATAAAAAATGTGGGGAAGTCATGGATTCTAATTGTCTAGGTTGAATGTTACAAGTTTAGAATCTAGAGGGTCAAAAGCAACAATAGATGTTAACAATTATTTGCATTGTATAGGTTTGATCTGGAGAACCTCCAAGGTAGACATTTCACATTGATCTTATGCCTTGTCTTCAACAATGCTATAGTTTTTAGCATCTTTAGCATTAGGATTATGTGTTGACCTCTTCAACACACCTTTTGGAAGGCATGGAATTGTATCAATTGTTTATTTTTCTATACGGAGAGGATTTGGAAGTTCATATGTGGATGCTTCTTTATCTTTATATATAGACTCAAGGGGTTTGTAATTTCAATATTTAGTCTATTTATTTCATGTTCTCACATGCATATGTTGGCATTCAATGGGTTGTCCCCTTAGAGGGGCGCATTGGTTTCCCTCTTACGAAGTTGTAGGGTTATTAGGAATTCTAGAAACCATCTGATGACCTTGGGGAGAAAAAAAGTTCATCAAAATGTTGTTTTATTGATGAGCATATCATTGTTCCAACTTCCATTGCACTTCCTCCATCTCAGGGAAAAGGTAAGTTAGATGATCTTCTGCACAAAGTTTGCATGGAAATTAACCTTATTATTCTTTTTCTTTCCCCTATCAACATTGCTATTGTTAGAATTATTTCTTCCAATCCATTTCTTTTTATTCTTACCCTTCTACTTTCCTCTAGGTTTTTGGGTACCCTTTGGGTTAGATGCTTGTATATTAATTACATCAAATGACTGACTAGGAGCATAGGTATTATTAATACCTTGCTCAACCACATGTATGTTAAAACACAAGGACATCTATCTCATTTGACTTGAGTCCTAATTAGCTATAATATTTTTCATGAAATTGATCATGCCATCAACATGTGGTCCAAATTTGGGTTTGGTTGGAATCATATATTGAGAATATACTATATTTAACTATTGGGATCTAATTATGGCCTATTGTTCCATTGTAACTCCTACTAAAGCAATGTCTTTACTGATATAAGGAAATAATGACTACATGAACTAGATTACTAAGAATTAATCAAGGAATTGAACTCTAATCAAATGGTGTCCACTTCACCACTCCTAAATGTAGTCATAAATGTGTGTATATTTGTCTTACCAAAGAGTCAAAATATCACTCCATGTCTCATAACAGATGAGCAAATAGAAATAATGAAAAAATCTCATTGCAAAAGTGTCAAAGTTGTGAAATGATTCCCATGGGATCTAAATGTACCTCTTCATATCTATTCCAGTTAAGGTTTGTTGGAAATCTATTTATAATACTATTTTCCATTAGTGATTTCAAAGAAACCAAATATGGAAAATCATCACATGGTTTTCAAGGTCTTATGCAGTTTTTCCTTCAAACTTCAGTATGTCTGAAGGAAATTTAGTGGGAATAGAAAGCTAGTTGGGATTGTGCATCATTGGGGCAGCTGAGTTTTGTTAAATCTACAAAATCCAGTATTGTGATGAATGACAAGTTCAGATTAGAAAAATAATTCCAACTTTTAGGAACTTGTTTGAATATTTGGTTGTTACTCACAAAATAATTACTTAAATTATAAACACTACTAGGCGTAAATTGAGAGTTCATTTGGGAACCAATGATTTGAGGACCCTATCAAGAGTTGAACATATGAAGGAATATCCCACTCATCATAATTCCCATTCAAATAAATATATACTTTCTAAAGTCACGATGAAACTTAGAGTAGCTCCACTTCCCACATATCGAATAGTTCCAGGAATATTCCCTCCTCTAAACATAACAAATCAAGGAAAGGCGTAGAATCACTTTCTGTAGACATGTTAAAATCAAGAAATATGGGTGGTGTACTAGAAGCAAAATATTGAATTCCAGTAGAGAACATCCTAAAAGAAAAAGTGATACTACTAAAAGGAGTAGAGGTTGAGGTCTTGATTTCACTATTATCAGTTATTATAGGAGAGAAAACACTTCCACTTGAACCCCCATAAATGGAAAAGAAGGGGTTTGTGACCAAGTCACCTAAAATGGGAGGATTGAATCCTCCACCAACAACATTAGAGTAGGGGTATGTGTTCCCCACACTCATTAAATTCCACTAATTTTGTTCACAATAGACCTATTGTATAAAGGATTTGTGTGTGCAACATGATTTTGATTGTAAAAGTTAAAATTGTGTAAAAGATACATGCTTTAAGATTCGGTGGGGGGGTGAAATTAACAAGATTTTTTTATATCTTTTAGGTATTTAATCTGAATGTTACCAATATATTCTTACAGGGTATGGATGGAAACCTTTACTGCACATGTATGTGACCATCTAAATCTCATAGGTACTCTTCTTTCAATAATTTATCAAAACATATATCTTCTTCCACTACCACTTCCCTTGTAGGATCATTCAAAGGAAATTAAGTTTCTTTGGCTAGCTCATGTGCGGGGGAATCGAGATTATCCATCTTTCACCTTTTGGTAGGTGCATTTTAACTCTCAAGAGAAAGACATTTGGTCCTTCTAGATTAACGAAATGCTTGGTTGGAAACCTTGAATTAAACAATAAAAAATAGTAAACAATGAAAACTTAAGGCAATGTAACACATAATCAAAGAATTATGCAACTTTAATTTCCTTATATAATAAAAAATATACCACTCTTCTAATGATCAATCCAGGGTGGTTAGGACCTAGAGCTAAAATGGTGAAAATTCGATTAGAGAGACTTCCAAAAGTTGGCTTGGGATGATGAGGGACTAAGTCCAGCTAATGAAGGTGTGAGAGATAATTATGGTAATATGCATGTAAAAATCACTATAGGTGAAAGTACCCTTGTGAATATAGGGCACCCTCCAAGAGAGTTGACAAAGAGATTATCCATTTGTCTTGGGTATAGCAAGCACTTCCCACTTGTAGTAACATATTACAAAGAAAATATTCCTATGGCTTAGGGTGGACCAAAACTAAACAGATGACACCAAAAATCAACTCCAATATCAAATATGCTATATTAATGTAAAATGGTAACAACAAAAGTAAATTTCCATACCTCAACTTGAACTTTGAAGAAGGCAATCATTTATCTTTTGATCCAATGCTTGAAACCTACAACTTGTCCTCAACAACAAATGTATCCAAGCATATAATATATTCATGAAATGTTAGAAACTACTCTAGAATAATCCAATTTTAACACGTATGAAGAAAATATACCCATGGAAATAAATATAACATTTGCACATGAAACTTGACAAGAAAATAGTATTTCTATTAATTCAAAACAAAAGTACAAAGTGACAACCTTTGTCAGCAACTTGTTGGAACCAAGAAACTAAGTTCTTCCACCTTGGCCTCAACAACTTCAATCCTCCATGCAAAGGAAAACTCACACACACAATGGAAAGCATGGAAGATTAACATGAATGGTTCAATCAATAAGGATAATGGGATGTAGACTCAAGCATATGGAAATGGGGAAAATTGTTGCTATAGTTTCCTTACTCTCAAAGTTTCTAGGCCTCCTCCAATGCTTCACAATAGCTCAATATATAGCCCTCAAATTGGAAATGGAGGGTCGAATCAGAGTGTTTCCCAACATATGGAAGGTCAGGGATCATGTCCACCATGACTTGGCATGGAAAATCTGAAATATTTTTAATATTTGGCACAAAACCTTATGTACGCAGGTTGTAATGGTTCATCATGCATATACATAGGCTGCATAGATGTTCACCCAAATGTTTCTTCAAAAATGGATTTTTTTAGGGTTGTATTGAAGCATCAGGAATACAATGAGCGAGGGGGATATAGTGAAACTACATAGGGACCAAGGAAAGATATCAAGGAATGATGCATGAGGTGTCACAAAACATGCTATAACAAATGCCCCTAATGTGTGAGGTTAGAGGAAAACACTCGATGGTCTTGTTATCACCTTGTAATTTTCCTATGGTTGTGGTTGGAAGTCACAAGGGTAACCATTTCAAACCAAAATTTAGACTGTATTATAGCCTTACAATCGGAGAGGGCTCTCTCTTTGTCACAGAAAAAAATTCACATATACATTTAGCTTTAATCAAGCAGTCAGAAGGCTATATTATGATGGGAATGGGGTGTTTGCAGATTTAAAGATGGTAAAACAGAAAAACAGGAAGAGTCATTGGGAAATGGAGTCAAATCCTGAATCAATCAAGGGTATTATAGTGAAAATGAGACGGGAATTTCCTTTGTACTCTAAGGCAAAGTAGGTGTCACAAACACTCAAATATATTTAAAGGGTGATAGGAGAAAGAGGAAGAAGCCCATTGAAGAAAGAGGCACCTATCTGTGGATGAATCTCTTACACCACCTTTAGCAACAACACCAATAAAGGCTAATAATTGATATAGAGCACTTAATAGAGAGTGAATTCTATAACAGTCATCATAAACACATAAAAAATGCAACGTCTGATACACGGATCGCTTAATGAAATGAATTCCTAATATGAAACTGGAGATCATCAGCAGGAAATTACAGAAATGAGCATGATGCAAATAAGAAACATAAACTGAATGAAGAACACCATGATGAATCTCAGAAATGTAGAAGAATGTTTCTCATTAAAACTTCCAAGAAAGTTTACAGAGATGCAAAAACCAAGAGCTGAATGCTTTCTGAATGAAAGTTCCAACCCTTTCCTCCTCAATTGAGGCTATATTTATAGTGCTATGGGCTCCTGATACCAACCTCGAAACAGAGCCGAATTTAGTTACAAAATTGGGGACTGAATCCCAAATCATTATTACAAATCCTAACAACTTCCTCAGGTGGCATATTCGCCATGATTTACATCTAAAATAGGCAATAAGCCTGATCACAGACACGCTGGATAAAAAATAGCACTGCAACGTCTGAGAGGCAGGCTCACTTGACTGAAAAGGATGTTTCAGAACATTTTATAATGGTTTTATTCCCTCAAAAATGATTTGTATCATTGAATCTTTTCCATGCACTAACTTCCCTCTGCACCTACACTGATCATTTTCCTCCTATCACCTTTGGTCGTGCAAAATAAACCACAGTCGTAGATTTCTCCTACATGAAATATCAACCGTTCTATGCTACGGCCCCTACGCGATTCACTTCCTTGCTAATATTTGCACTTATTTCCATCATGAAATCCATCCTCGACCATTGATCATATCTTCTCCAGATCTCCATAGTCTAGAGGCACGGGGTCTACCCACATTTTGCAGTGCTTCCTCTTGTTAACCTGTATGCATCTCCTCCTCCTGAAATCAATCCTATACTATTGATCATATATTCTCCTGATATATATCATCAAGATATGTGGGTTCTACCAAAATGTCACAGCGCCACTTTGCTTTATCCTATGTGCATATTTCGATGACGAAATGACTTTATGCCATAGATCTAGCCCGCGCAAGATCATTATCGTCGAAAAAATTGGACCCTACTGTATTTCAAAACCCTGACATGGTTTTAACTCTTGTGCACATTGCCTCCGTGAAATTCATCTCAACCGTAGATCTTCTACCTCCATAGATATCCTTTGTTGGGTTGTGCAGGTCCTATAGGATTTCACAGCCTCGACTTGTTTTAACTTTCGTGCACCTTGTAGCTGCGAAATCTGCCTCCACCCTAGATCGTTAGCCTCATTAGATATCACCCCTTGAAACCTAAAATATGCAACATTTTTGCAATCCTTCAAAATTTTACAAACCATGCATCTTTAACTAGCGAAATTGTCATGGACTGTTGATCTAGAAGCACGTGTCTGAACTTGCGTGCTCTATAAAATTTTGCATATTTTCCCCCTAAATTTGTCCACTGTTAGTTGGATTAGTGAAATTCTTCTAGACCATGGATCTAAATCAAGCCTTGATCTAAGCTGTCGAAACCTACACCTCGTTTCCAATTTTGTTGATTACGAAATTTGATTTGTCCTTGCATGTTGAACTAGCAAAATTGTTCTCTGTCATTGATGTTACCTCGCCATCAATCACGGCTATTGAAACCTACAAACCTTTAATCCATTTTGCAAATATGGAAGTTTACTTATATCATGCGCATGTACTCTTTTTCCGCACCGTCGATCTTTGCTAAAAACTTTCTTAGTCGTTGATCTCAGATAAAGTTGCGGGCTAGTGGAAACTGAAAATCAGGATCTCTATATTTTACGGAAAAATTATTATGTTTTTGACTTTTTTCCTTTCTCCTCCTTTCTGGACCGTCGATATAGGTGGAAGCGATCTCAACCGTAGATCTGGTGGATTGTCAAAGGAGAAAATTGGGATTTGAAATTTATGCGAAGTGTGATTTTGATCTTTACACTCTTGGATTTCCACTTCCACCCTTTGCACCTTTCTAAATTGTTGATCTTTGTGGAAGCTCCCTAATTCATCAATCTGGCGAAAGGCGGAACCCGAAACTTCAACTTTCATGATCAATTTCTTTAATTGTTTTGCGTTCCAATCTCCACCCTTTCTGTTCTTTTCCGAGTTTTTGATCCTTGGTGGGAGCGCTCTGGACCGTTGATCTTGCAGATTACGGAAAGAAGAAGTTATAACCATTTTACAACCAAAATATTATGCTTCCAAATTTCGATCTTCACCCCTCTGCTCTTTTCTAGACCGTTGATCTTTGTGGATGCACTCTAGACCATCGATCTTAGACTGCGGAAGGAGGAAGTCAGGATTATACTTTTTATAATCAAATGTTTACCTCTTCCTCACCTTTGGTCCCAATTCTCCTTGGAGGAAATGATTTTTGTCCCTTTGATCTTATCTACGGGTTGGATCTCCACCATATGTTCTTTCTGAGAGCTATCCTTGATCATATTTTTCATATCAGGCTCATTTCCAAGGTCAAGCCTAAGGATTTTTTATTGTTTTCACATTCGGGCTTAGGAACAATCCTCCCAAGTAACTTCAAACCCCCTTCTACATACCTATAGGTCATAAGACATAAAACGTTTTTTACCCTACCCCTCATTTTTCATTGGTCTAGACCTTTGGAGGCAAATTATTGCAAATTCCTTATGTAGAAATCTTCAAAATTTAGCACAAGTGCTAACAGCGGCTCCAAATCGGGGATTGTATCCTCCTTGTGAGGTAGTAAGGAACCATGTATACCATGTTCTTGATCCATCGGGTCGGTCCCAAGCTTTCCTGAAACATGCTCTGAAAACGAAAACTGAACAGATACTGAAAACAAACTTGAAAATTTCTTAAAAGAAATGCTTGCCATGTTGAGCTTATTTATTCCTATCTATCCTACTTACTAAACAATAATGCTCAATCAAGTAATTTCTAACTTCCAGTGAATCTAATTAAGCAAATTATCCCATAAACAAACTTTATCCTCATGCTTGATTAAAAACAAGAAAGAAGAATTTAATCTAAAAAGGTTATGATAAAGGGATTTATCGTTACTTTAGAGAGATAACCAGCCATTACCAATGTAAAGTTTCTCCATGTATTCTTCCATTCGATCATGACAACCTGCAAAAATTTTTGTTATGTACCTGTCATGACAAGGTTGCTCCCACTGAAACTCCTCTAGCATCCTGCCAAAATGCTCTTCAAGAAAACCATGCAAAGAATGCTTCTGACAATTTTCAAATGAAACATCAACTTCTTCATATTAAATCTCTAAATTTAAAACCTAATTTCTTTCAAGTATTTCAAAGGAAATATTGATGTGTTTTTTAATAGAATCAGGAACAATAATTTCTAAATTCAAAGGAGATAAATAAATCTCCCGTTTGGAACCCTCTTTTTCTTCAAGAAAATCAGGGGAAATGCACCCTTCTTGACATTATGATATTGAAAAACATGGAGACATCCCATTTAGGGTCCTCAAATTCTTCTAGGTGATGTGATCTGTTATTGCAGGTTGTTGGTTCTTGAGGAACATCATCCAAATGGTCATCCTTACATTCATCATATATAGGTATGTTGATATTTCCTTCAAAAACATCACTAATAGAATTTTCAACATGTTGATTGCATTTTCCATAAGGAAAATTAGGATGAATTTTTCATGCACATCACTCGGATGATCACCTTCTTGCTCATCAAGAGAAGGATTGGAATGCAAAGCATACTCTAGTCGTTCACCATTCTCAAGTCTTTGTTTGTGATTTAAACCCTCATGGAAAACTGTTGTTTCCTCCATAGGATGTGATTGATGGCATGGTTGTTTACCCTTTTCATTATCTATTTTTTCAAATGTCATCTCCTTAATATTTTTTGCTTTCTTAGAGGCTTTTAATATTCATTTAAGATATTCGAATGAGGAAAAAATGAATGGCAAACAATTGTTTTCAGCATATTGATTGCAATCTTCATAAAATATATTACAACACTTCTCTTATCCATCACTAAGCTGGTCATCTTTCTGCTCACAGACAACAAGATTGCAATCCAATGCCGAGCCTTCTGGTTCATTCCTTTCTTCAAACTCTAATTCAAGCCCTGATTCCTCTTTACTTGAAATTTCAGAAAATGAACATGTGGAAAAATAACCGGTTGAATCAGAGTTTTGGCTTATGTCCATTTCAGGAAAGGAAGACGTTATCAACTACTAGGAATTTTCTTGAATATCATGGAAATTGGTTTTTATTTCCTTTTGAAATGAGTATTCATGCAAAATTTCTAGAAACTCATCATCCATAAACTCCTCCTCACCATACATGTTTTTCAATTGTTCAATCAAATCTTTATCATGTGTGCAACAATCTTGAACTAGCATCAAGGAAGGGTATTGATATTTACAATGTTCATGAAATATTGAATGAAATTATTTAAGGGAATATAAACTCTCTGCTGGAAATCCCTCATACCATGACCTTGCATTTCCTTCTAAAATAACCATGAACATTTTCATTAAAGAATCTTCATGCAATTCAAATCCTAGCTTATATATATGCTTATGAAATCTAACCAAAAGAAGGGCAGCATCATCACCCTTTTTATCCTTGAATCTTGGAAGATATGTTTGCCACTATACCCTAGGTATTTGATTTGGAAAACTAGGAATGTGAGCATGATTCATAGGAGCATAGCTTACATCTATGGAACTCATGTTTGCAACTGAATCAGCTCCTCAAACTTTGCAACCCCTTTGACAGTGGAGCTTCCATAGAACATTTATAGAATGGATTCTTTGAGTACTGAGTGTCCAGGTGAAAGAGGCATGGCCTTCTTGATGTTTAACCATTGCTCACCATCACCAGTCAAAATGTAAAACTCTGTCGTTCGTACTTAAGGAATATTTTAGCCCTTCTCCTCATATTAGTCCTTTTGGCCGCCAGTCTCCCCCGTGGATTCACCTTTCAAAAAATTTGAGTGGAGTCGCCAGAGCATATACAACCAACGTGTGTATAGGATTGACTGCTCAACCAAGTCATAGAACTAAACAATGTCATTTTACCCAAGGAGATAATAGAAATTAGTCCCCGGCAACAACGCCAAGATGTTATCACCCCGTAATTTTCCTATGGTTGTGGTAGGAAGTCATAGGCATAACCATTTCAAACCAAAATTCAAACTATAGTCTAGCCTTACAGTAAGAGAAGGATCTCTCTTTGTCATGGAAACAAATTCACATATACATTTATCTTTAATCAAGCAGTCATAAGGCTATATTCTGATGGGAACGAGGTGTTTGCAGATTTAAAGATGGTAAAATAAACAGACCGAAAGATTCATTGGGAAATGGAGTCAAATCCTGAATCAATCAAGGGTATTATAGTGAAAATGAGAGGGGAATTTCCTTTGTACTTTGAGGAAAAGTAGGTGTCACAAATAGTCAAATATATTTAAAGGGTGATAGGAAAAACAAGAAGAAGCCCAGTGAGGTAAAAGGAACCTATCTGTGGATGAATCTCTTGCACCACCTTTAGCAGCAACAACAATAAAGGGTAATAAATAATACAGAGCACTTAACAAAGAGTGAATTCTATAACAGTCATCATAAACACATCACAAATGCAACATCTGATACAAGGAGCGCTTTTATGAAACGAATTCCTCATATGCCACTAGAGAGAATTAGCGAGAAATTGCAGAAAACATCAAACACAAACTGAATGAAGAACACCGTGATGAATCTTAGAAACACAGAAGAATATTTCTCATTAACACTTCCAAGAAAGTTTACACAGATGCAAAAACCAAGAGCAGAATGCTTTCTGAATGAAAGTTCCAAACCTTTCCTCATCAATTGAGGCTATATTTATAGTGCTATGGGCTCCCAAGACCAACCTCAAAATAGAGCTGAATTCAGTTACAAAATGGGGGAATAAATCCCAAATCATTATTACAAATCCTAACAACTGCCTAAGGTGCCACATTCACCACGATTTACACCTAAAACAAGCAATAAGGGATCATAGACACGTTGGATAAAAAATGTCCCTGCGACGTCTAAGAGGCAAGCTCACTTGACTGAAAAGGATGTTTCAGAAAATTTTCTAACAGTTTTATTCCCTATACATGATATGCATCACTGAATCTTGTCCATGCCCCAACTTCACTTCACACCTGCACTGATCCTTTTCCTCCTTGCACCTTTGGCTATGTGAAATAAACCATAGCCATAGATTTCTCCTATAGAAATATCAACCATTCTATCCTGCGGCCCCTACGCGATTTTGCGATCTTATTCCTTTCAAACCTTTGCGCTTATTTCCATTGCAAAATCCATCCTGGACCATTGATTAGATCTTCGCTAAATCTCCACAGTCCAGAGGTGCGGGGTCTACCCAACTTTTGTAGCGCTTCCTCTTGTTAACCTCCGCGCATCTCCTCACCATGAAATTAATATTGGATCGTTGATCATATCTTCACCTGATATCCACCGTACAGATATGTGGATTCTATCGAAATATCACAGCACCACTTTGCTTTATCCTCCATGTATATTACTTTGCCGAAACGCCTCTCCGTCATGGATCTGGCCCGTGCAAGATCATGGTCATCGAAACAAGTTGACCCTACCATATTTCACAACCTCGACACAGTTTTATCTCTCGTGCACATTTCCTCCATGAAATTCAGCTCAATCATATATTTTCGACCTCCCTAGATCTCCTCCGTTGGGTTGTGCGGTTCCTTTAGTATTTTGGAGCCTGAACTTGTTTTAACTTTCATGCACCTTGTAGCTGTGAAATCCACCTCCACCTTAGATCATCAGCCTCGTTATATCTCTCCCCTTTAAACTTGAAATATGCAACATATTTCGCAATCCTTAACAACTTTACAAACCATGCATCTTTAACCAGCAAAATCGTCATGGACCGTTGATCTTTTAGCCAAAACAAGGATCTGGAAGCACATTTCTAAACCTGCGCACTCTGTAAAATTTTGTAGATTTTCCCCATGAATTTCTCCACGTTAGTTGGATCAACAAAATTCTTCTAGACCGTGGATCTAGATCAAGCCTTGATCTGAGCCGTCGAAACCTGCACCTCGTACCTAATTTCATTGATTGCAAAAGTGGACTCATCCTTGTATTTTGAACTAGAGGAATTGTTCTTCGTCCTTTATCTTACCTCGCCAATAATCGCGGTCATTGAAACCTGTAGACCTTTAAGCCATTTTACAAATATGGAAAGATACTTATCTCATGCGCATGTTTCCTTTTTTCGCACCGTCGATCTTCGCCAAACTTTCCCAGCCGTTGATATGAGATCAAGCTACGGGCTGGAGAAAAATGGAAATCAGGATCTCTGTCTTTTACAGCCAAATTATTATGTTTCTGACTTCCTCCTTTCTCCTCCTTTCTGGACCGTCGATCTGGGAAAAAACGATCTGATCCGTATATTTGACGGATCGCGGAAGGAGAAAATTAGGATTTGAACTTTCTGCAAAGTTTTATTTTGATATTTTCTCTTCCACACTTTGTGCCTTTCTACACTATTGAAAGTCATTTTTATCAGATGTGGTTTCAACCCTGTCATTCTGATGCAAGAGCATCTGCTCTCATTGACAAATTGTAATATTGATCTAGACTAGGAGTCTCGATATTTGCCCAAGGAGTGGGTTCTTTTGTAAAATTATTGTAAAATTTCCACAGGTTACATTAGAATTATAGAAGAATCTAGATAAATGTTTAGTGTTAGTCAAGTGATGAGTAATGTAACCGAATCTGCACTTAGTGGCAGAATTTGATAAGTTTTGAATTAGTGAGTCATTTAGATAGATAGAGTCAAATGCCTATTTTTTGGGGGTTAGTTACAGATTTGTAGCAGTTTGTTAGTTGAGGTGGAAGCAAGACTTCCATGCATAAAATTGTAAGCCTGCAAAGGATTAGGTATGGCCAAAAATGAACGAGTGAAAATCAGGCCATAGAAGAATAGATTAGGGTTTGTTTTATTTCCTTTATTTAATGGAAAGGCAGATTCGCCAGATAGTGTAGATGACTCTTTGTATTACTGTGTGTTATTGTTGAATGCATGGAGATATGATGAATATTCATTAATAGTTTGATTAACTAACTTGTGCATGAAATCTTGACAAGGGATAGTCAATCTGCGTGAGTAAATGACTATAAGTGAAGCAATGAAGGGATAACTCAATGAAATGCAGAACTGGGGGAGATTTCCATCAGAAATTCAGTTGGAAGGTGTAACTGTGTAGAACTTCCTGTTGAAGTTCCAGTTAAGGAGATTTGAAATTGGGTAGAACCCTCAGAGGTTCCAATTTTATATAGAGATCCTTAAGACTCATAAGAATCCTATGAAGGATTGAGAAGAACCTGGTTAAGATTCCGATTCCTGTAGGAGTGATCGAGAAGTGAGAAATCTTGTAGAAGATGGAGTAATTCCATGTATTACTCTATGGCTAGATGTATGTTGCATAACCTCTTAAGAGAATCGATTGTGGAATTGATTTAAGGGAAAAGTTTCTCCAAGGTGCATTGATGGCATTAATGCTAGGCCAATGCTTAGTATTGTGTTATTGAAGAATGGATTTGATGTGGGGAATCAAGTTCCTGTGCGTGGTGTTTCCAGCTGCAATATGCGATGTTGAGATGAGTAACACTTATGTGTATGCCAACAAATAGATTGTGGTCAAGATGTGGTCGAATCATGAATAAGATGTCGTCAAGATGTGGTCGAATCAGCATAATTGTATTCTTGTAGCATATGTGCAATTCCAGTAACAACCTTTGGTTCCTATAGTGAATCATTGATTACTGTAGAGTTTATTAATTCCTACAGCAAATTATGTTACCTAGAGTGCTTGCTACATAGGAGTTGGTGTTTGAAGATTGCATGTATGTCTATTGACTAGAAATGGATGGATTTTGAGGATCAGTAAGGAAAGAATTGGAAACCCCTGCATTACATTCAAACCCTGCCATGAGTCACTTGAGACCATACTAGCCGATGCCTCTCTTATTTTCAAAAGGCATCTGAAGGTGAGGTAGTAGCTAGCGAATCTGGTCTTTGAAATGTTAAGTAGTTCCAACCTAGAGTGATTATGAAAAATGTGGTGGGTCATGCTATGATTGGTAATAAATTTATCATTTTCTTCCCTCCCTTGTACAATGCACCAATCCATCTATAATTAGGGTCAACATGTCCCATGTCGAATAATCTAATTTTTTGTGTCCTTTGTGTCCCGTGTTCTCGTCTCCTATGACTTAACATTTTACATGTCCATTATATGGGACATTGTCATGCAACTTGGAAAAGTGGTAGAATCATATTAGGAGACCATGTGGGCAAGTTGCGCAATGTCTTAGGACTTCATGTTGCATAATCCACTAACCGAAAGAAAATGAATCCTATAAGGCTATTTGAGGGATTCACTTAATATGTAAATACAATGCCCACACAAATGAACCACCATGGATAAGCTTTATAAATAAGAGTTGGTTCTTCTTTTCCTTATCATCTATAGGAAGTATCATTCACTGTTCCAAACAATGTAATCATCTCCAAGAGGATTTCTCAACATGACAATTGTCACAACCGTTCTTGCAGAAGCCAAGATATGGGATTCAAAACATTACATGGCTTGAGTTATGCAAGATCATTATCCATATATTATATATTTATAATATTTTTATTCATTTTTTTACGTAGTATGAGGATTCATGGCATTGGGCCAACTAACATTATGACTGTCCAAGTTTCAACTTGGGATGAAAAATCGAAGTCGAGTGGAGCCTATTACTACACAAGCTAGCATGTGAGATTAAAGTTCAAAAAGACAAGTTAGCTAATGAGCATCTAAGAGGGAGGCCATTGTCACCTCACCAAACCTTGTGTATACTTTTGGATTTGTGGGAGAACACCTCTCCTGAGCCTTATTGAAAATATTTTGAAGTTTAATGGAAAGTTAAGGGGGTCTCTATACATGTGTGGCTTCCATTCTCATCCATCTTACTAACTTTATTTGTTGGAACATTTAACAATTCTTTTGCAATAAGGACTTTAAGCAGGTTTGCCAATTATTAAGGAGGAAAGCTTAAAGAAAGTATTGTGCATGAGTAGAGCTTCTTTGTAAGGGCCTAAAAAGCTTGCTTTCTAATAGTTTAGTCAAGCATCCATAGGTGGGACTTTTTTTTACATGCAAAGGAAACACTTTTCACCATACCCATTCACTTTCTTAGCCCTCTTGATTCCTTTTTTGATTTCATTTTCCCAATCTAGATAGGCACTGTAGTCACCAAACTTGTAGTTGCCCCTATGAGGTGGATGGTAGAGGGACAGGTAACTAAAGAGGTGTAACCAAGATAGCCTTGACTCCCAAATGGATGGTTGACTCCCAAATGGATGGTTGTCACACCAATGCAGGCATGACAACCCTACAGAACTAGTTGGCCAACCTCACATTACAGATACATGAACTTAAGAAAGGAAAAGAGGTTATGCAAGACATATGGTGCTTACGATGTAGAGCACAGGGTCATACCAAAGATAACTGTCCAGTATTTGCAGAATACTTAGCGTCAGGGGCTCCTAACCCCTTACCACGAATGCAAGGGCCATGGTGTGAAATATGCAAAACACAAGGACACCCACCTCAGCAATGCCCTTTGCTTCAGAAGTATGTACAGACACCTAATAACCTATATTGTGTCTTCTGCAGTTCTGTCGGACATGATGAACAGAATTGACGAGCTTATGATCTCATGTTAGATAGAAAACATGACGCATACAGAGTCCAAGCATAATCACAGGGTCCAGCAGCAGGACCACAGCCTGATCCGACTTATGGTGGCCGTGGAGGAGGATTCAGAGGATGAGGCCATGGAGGAGGCTTTGCACGAGGAGAAGGCTTCAGTAGAGGAGAAGGTTTTGGCCGTGGTCGTGGACCAATCACTTGTTATAACTGCAGAGTGGTAGGACACTATGCTAGGGACTGTCAGAGCCCCACTACTACTTGTAATTACTGCAAATCGTATGATCATACCATAGAGGAGTGCCCTACCTTGATAGCTAAGATCAAAGACCCTAATGCAGCAGTACACCAGAACATTCAGCTTATTGCTGCTGAGCAGGCAGAACCAGAACCAAGAGTCAATATTGTGACTCGTAGCAGTGCTTCCACCAGTGGGACATCGTAGGAGACCGAAAAGAACACAAGTCAGGAGTGGGTGCTTAGAGCTCCTGGTAAAGCAACAGCACTCGACCTACAGAAGAATAAAGAGACATTTCATGAAGCCAAGGCTTCCTTTGATGAACCTACACAATCAGGATCGCAGGTACCACCATCTAGGGGCGTACCGCAGCAAGAACCGTATGGTGATAACCCCGAACAGATACAGCAGACTACCACATCAGGAAGATGCGACGAGGATGAATTGACAGGAAGTATACAATATTTCCTTCGCAGTTGCTTGAAACTCTTGAGAAATGAAAAAGCTATCGGTGAGCTACAGCGCATCATAGATCAGTGTCAGCAACCCTCTCTCTCGGGCAGTGCACACCGTGCTGTTCATAATATTACAGGACACACAAGGACTGGAAGAGAGATGAAGCTCACAACACAGATTGGAGAGTTCGAAATGGATGAAGTCGTCCTAGATCTGGGATCAGAGGTGAATGTTTTAACTAAGCAGACATGGGAACATATGGGTAGCCCTCAGTTAGTCAGATCCTCTATCCACCTGAGATTAGCCAATCAGCAGCGAGTATCACCATTGGGTCGACTACCGCAGGTGCCAGTTGACATTGACAGGGTTTGCACTTTTGTGGACTTCGAGGTTATAGAAATCATTGGCGACAGTCGACCGTATCCAGCACTATTAAGTATCGATTGGGCGATTGGTAGCAATGCTGTCATCGACCTAAACAGAAGATAAATGACCTTTGAGGATGCGCAGATCCGGGTCATCGCATTGTTGGATCCTCACCAGGGTCCTAGATACATTGAACCTATCCGAGCAGAGGAAGAGGCACATAACATAGACAGTCTCTACTAGATGACTGCGAACCAAAACGACTACATCAATCCAACAGCAGAAGGGAACATTAGTTGGCGATGTGACAGCTCATGTGCATCGGATTCCGATGTGGGTCTAGAGAACTGGCAGAACAGACTTTACGAAGTCTCAGCGCGCAGATGTGCGTTTATGAGTAAGTCACTGCGATGGATTGGCACAGAGATCACTGAGATTCCATCATATCATGGTCTGACAGATACCCAGGACTTCTTTGAGCAGTTTGAGCAACAGATTCCTTATGAGTAGAGGATCGCAGCTATGGACCTTGCAGTACGAGCCACACCTGCAAGATGGTGGTATGCGCATAAAGAAAATATCACATCATGGGATGATATTAAAATATTGATGGCGATCAGATTTTCTATCGACAGAGAGTATGTCCAGCAGCAGTACACAGGAGAAACTGACCCCAGGACATACATCCAGACATTTGAATAGAACTAGTTGGACATTCCCGACGATGAATGGGTTCATAGATTCATTCACACATTGGACACACTTCCAAGGAACTGGTACACAGAGACCGAGTTGCGCAAAGGAACAACCACATGGTCACTTATGACAGACAGTTTCCTACTCACCTTCGCATTTGAATCAGAACATCCAAGTGTTGCCCAGGCCCTAGACATCATCAAGATCAAGATATTCGAGGATTGTATCACCTCAGTGCAGGCTCAACCTGAGTGGGCCATCCAGTTGCAAGACGCACTTGAGTGCTATAATTTTGCAGCAAATCCAGACAATGAAGATAAGGATGAGGATGCAGACCCTCGCAACACCAACATTCCGGAGTCAGAAGGGACTCGCGATGTTGGGGGACCACAGTTAGAGATTCCAGCAATCACCGAACCTATCAAGATTAAAAAGATCAATATTGGCACAGATGCAGAACCTAAGTTTGCCTCTATTGGAGACTATTGGAATGATAAAACAGTCGGACAAATTGCCGACTTGTTACATGACTATCAGCACCTATTTCCCACCAAGTTCACAGAGATGAAGGGAATAGTTGGAGACCTGGGAGTTATGAGGATACCCTTGAAGGAGGATGCTAGACCAGTTAAGCAGCACCCATATAGATTGAATCCACGCTACAAAGAAAAAGTAAAGGACGAAATCGATAAGATGCTAATAGCAGGCATCATTGAGCCGGTAGAAGAAAGTGAATGGGTTAGCCCCATGGTCGTACAAGAAAAGAAAACAAAAGGAGACATCAGGATCTGTGTCGATCTGCGCAAGCTCAACGATGCATCGCTTCACGATCCCTTTCCAACACCGTTCACTGATGAGGTATTAGACAACGTGGGAGGACAGGAGGTCTACTCCTTCACTGATGAGTTTTCAGGCTACCATCAGATCAGAATACATCCAAAAGATCGATCCAAGACCACCTTTGCAACAGAATGGGGCTCGTTCCAGTATACGGTAATGCCCTTTGGTCTTAAGAATGCACCAGCTATATTTTCTAGAGTAGTAGTTGCTGTATTTAAAGAATACATTCATAAATTCTTAGAAGTATATTTTGATGATTGGACTATATTTGGACTAATCGACAAACATATAGGAGACTTAAGACTGATGCTAGAGAAATGTAGGCAGTATCAGATCTCTCTAAACTTGAAGAAATGTATATTTTTTCCACCATTTGGTATTTTGTTGGGTCACATTGTTTGCAGACAAGGCTTGATGGTAGATCCCGCGAAGATCGCCATCATTGTAAACCTTCTAGCACCCAACTCAGTCAAGCAACTGAGGACAGTACTTGGTCATACCGGGTACTACAGAAATTTCATCAAGGGCTACGCAAAGATTACAGCACCAATGGAGAAATTGCTCAAGAAAGATGTAAAATTCCTATGGAATGAGGAATGTCAGCAGAGTCTAGACACACTTAAGGAAAAGATGGTTACAGCACCCATCTTAGTATTTCCAGATTGGACTAAGCCATTTCATGTACATGTGGATGCGTCTGGCATCGCATTAGGGGTTGTTTTAACACAACCAGGAGAATGGGACATTAACCATCCTATCGCATACTCTAGCAGAAAGCTCTCGACAGCAGAAAAGAACTACACCACAACTAAAAGAGAAGGCCTAGCTATGGTGTATGCACTCTAGAAGTTCAGGCACTACCTGTTGGGTGCCTCATTTAAGATGTTTACTGACCATTCCGCGTTAAAGTATTTGGTCAATAAGCTAGTGTTAGGGGGGAGAATCTGCAGATGGTTACTCCTCTTTCAGGAGTATGATTTTGAAATCATTGTGAAACCAGGAAGACTGAACGTAGGACCTGATCACCTGTCGAGGATAGACTCAGGAGAAGAGCCAAGTAACCTAGATGACAATCTGCCAGATGCGCCACTGTTTTCCATCTAGATCGCAGATGAGTACTATGCTGATATTATTCAATTCCTCACTACGGGAGTAGCACCTGACGAGTTTACTAAGCAGCAAAAGAAGCAGTTGGTTGTTAAAGTAGTAGACTTCACTCTTATCGCAGGACACCTATACAAGTTAGGCCTGGATGAAGTTCTGCGCTGATGTGTGATGCCGCACGAAAAAGACGCTATTATCAGAGAGGCACATTCAGGAACCGCAGGAGGTCATTTCGCAGGAAAGCCGACTGCACAGAAAATCCTAGAGGCAGGATTATGGTGGCCTACATTGCATAAAGACACGAAGGACTTTTGCAGATGTTGCGATATCTGCCAAAGGGTAGGAAAACCCTCGCGACGCGATGAAATGCCGATGTGACCGTAGGTCATGTTGCGCGCATTTGACAAATGGGCTATAGATTTTGTGGGTCCTATCAACCCACCAGGAAAGCGCACTAGTGCGAGATATATTATCACTGGAACATAGTACCTCACCAGATGGGCAGAGGCCAAATCAGTAAGAAATTGTGATGCTGCCACAGCCGCACAGTTCCTTTTTGAAAACATCATCAGTAGATTTGGATGCCCAGTAATTTTGATGAGTGATCAAGGCACACATTTCTTGAACAACACTATTGAGGCATTGACAGAAGAATTCCAGATTCAGCACCATAAGAGCACTCCCTACCACCCACAGGCTAATGGTACGGTGGAGGCCTTTAATAAGATTTTAGAAAATGCTCTTACTAAGATCTGCAATAGCCAAAGGAATGATTGGGACCTCAGAGTTAATGCTGTATTATGGGCATACAAGACCACATGCAAGAAACTTATGAGACACACACCTTTCAGCTTGGTGTATGGACAGGAGGCTGTTATGCCTATGGAGTATATTCTTCCCAGTTTAAGAATTGCTCATATTACCGAGATGACTGATACAGACACGGTCGAGGAAAGGTTAGCACAGCTGCTTGCCTTAGAAGAAGATAGATTCATTGCTGGATTCCATCAGAAAGTGCAGAAGGCACGAGAAAAATCTTGGCATGACAGACACATTAAGAATAAAACTTTCAAGATCGGAGACCTAGTGCTCCTCTATGACAGTAAATTCATCAAGTTTCCAGGGAATTTCAAGACATATTGGCTGGGGCCATATCATATACAGCAAGTCACGGAGGGAGGTGGCGTTCAGCTCAGCCAGCTGAATGGGGAGCTTTTTCCCACATGGATTAATGGCAGTAGGCTTAATCCCTATAGTGATAGCCACCCCGCCTATCAGCCCTATCTTAGCCAGTTTATGGTGGTGCAGATGTCCAGTGTAGTTGAAAGGAGGCATCGCACCGGGAACAAGTCTACACCGAAAAAAAAAAAAAATTTGTTTTATGCAGGTGATGCGGAGTCGCATCGCAGCAGTGCGATGTTTCCCCATGCCACGTACTCAGTTTTGCAACCGACAAAGGCCAGTCAAGTCAGCAGATGACAGGTAGTTAATGAGGTAATGACCGGTATATCTTACCGTAGATTTGGCAAATCTCCGACGAGACCGACGCCTGTGCACACACGTTTCGAGGGAAATTCGATCGGATTTCCGCATTTATTAGGGATCGGATGGCGGGTGTGGCCTTGTCCAGGCATTAATGACGACCGACGGGTCCAGTCTAGATGACCATTGCATCCGGGATTAGTGTACTGGGCATAAAAGCAGAAAGTATTCAATTGGGACGGTTATGTTTGCAGAAAACCCGAGAGCTATTCAGTAAGTTGTTAAGAGTTCTATGTCCAGAGCTAAGTGGTTACAGAGTGCTGTGATTCTCAGAAGTTGCAGCCATTGTACGTCCACCATTTTACACTGAGTGGGTCCAGTCCGAGGAAGAGCCTCTAGAAAACATTTTGAGAAGATTTCAACGTCGTGGCCTTGCAGGAGCTATGACGACGCCACCAAAGAATGCTCCGCCAAGTTCGTCACAGCCCAGACAGCAACCACAAACGAGGAGCCAATATCAGGTTAATGATGAATCCGGTTCAGAGCATGAGGAAGAAGTTCACAGCGGAATAGACTACATGATACCACGAGTTGAAGGCGCACCAGTACCAAGAATTTCTAAGAACACTAAGTATACTATTCCCATACCACCCATTGATTCTCGAGTAAAGGAAAATGGAGATTTAGTAGGATATACTGTTGTTGTTAAATTTGTAGATTATAACCTGGGGGATGGTAAGACATATCCTCAGTTCAATCCGGACAGCTATCTGAAGATTGAGAAGAACCCAAGGATAGGGAGAGATGAATGTGTTCCCCTGCCGCATGTCCAGATTCTTGAGCGGTCAAGACTGCTCAATTTGCTGAGATTACCTCATTTTGGATGGGGTCCAGAGGTTAATGCCGTGGTGCGCATTTTACTCTCTTGCGTACACAGTCGGTACCTCTGGCTAGCCAACAAGGTAGACCTGAAAATTGATTTGATACATCGTATCACTGGCCTGTCCAAGACGGGTAGACACCCTGATATACAGACAGTAGGAAAAACCAAGGACTCCAAGTTACCACAAGCCCTAGTAGCTAAGTATCAGCTACAGAGAGGAGGATGGGCTTATGACATTTCAAGCATACCAAATGAGACACTTAAATTCACCGCCAGTCTACTCGCGGGCAGACTGCTAACCATGGTTCGACCAAAGGAAGTTATAGGATCCATAATTCACCTTGCCATACAGGTCACAGAGGGGGAACAGTTCAACTGGTCTCTATTCTTATTAAACATGCTGCAAGCAGATTGCTTGGCAGCTCAGGATGAAGCCAACCACCCTTTCCATTTTTCGTGGTTGCTTATACTTTGTGCATTTGTCGGATGGAAGGAGCCGCCCCATACCCAGTTTCTGCAGATAGTAGGTGGTGGACCCAGAGGAGTGCGCTATGCCAGCTTATGGGAGACCAACTGCCCAGCCAAGAAAGCGATCAATACGATGGTATTCCAGGACTACTATAAGCTGTTGTTGAAGGTCATTCAAGAGACACCATGGCTCAGCACGGAGACTATGGACATATATGATAGCCGGCTTAATTTTATGGCAGACAACCATTTAATCTATCTGCGACCGAAAAGGACTAAATGAGATGATTGGGCTACTGGCTCGTTTAGAATGACAGCACGGGATGTCGAAGCAATCATAAGAGACTTCGACGACCAATGGAAGCAGGAATATGAAGATACCGCACCACTATCATCAAACAGTGCAGAGACAGAACACCAGGACAAGGACAAAGATACCACAGACACCCAGACGCAATCTTCAACAGAAGTGCCGCTGCAAAGGAAAAAGAGAAAAACCCCACAGCAAGTGCCACCAGAGGCACAGACGGCAAAGACCGAAGAAGAAGGGCCACCAGAGACACAGCTGAAGAAGAAACACAAAACCTAAAAGCCAACTTTGAAGACCGCATTGACAGATGATGACTATGAACTCATCGCAACAAGGACATGTGACACATTGAAGGACTCCCTTGATGCGATGAAGGAGTCGCAAGAAAAAAGGAAGAGTGCATTAGAAAAGTAGCTTATCGACTTAAAGTTAATTACAGAGAAGACCGCCAAGATGTACATTCCATCGGAAAAGGCGACCACCGGAGAAACTTCGACATCATCGATGTCCCGCCAGGAAAGCTTAGCAAAATATCGCCTTAATACTGTGTTAATTCCACCAAGAAGTATCCGATTCCCTCCCAAAATGAAGGACCCACCAGTCCAGTTTAGACAATCCATTGAAGTTAACCTTGCAGAGTTTCATATTGACCAGCTGCAAATGATCCAGCAGCAGCTAAGCGCCGAGCTCAGGAATAGAGAGGTCGAAACTTACGAGCAGAATATGCAGCTGAAGCAACAGAATGCAGCACTTGCTATCAGTGTTCAGAAAAAGGCAGATGAAGTACGAACATATGAGGAAAGAGAGCAAGATCTTTCTCAAGTTTTGCAGAGCATTGCAGTGGAACTACCCCAATGTAACATTGAGTTTGCCTTACCAGTTTCGCAGACGCTAAGAAGAGTAACAGACAAAGCAAAGGCTCTGGAAGAAACCGTGGCTAGGATGGATGAAGAAGTGGAGAAGATAAAGGCAGACCATGAAGTGCAGATCACCGAGCTTGAGGCTCGCATACGGGACACCTCCCAGGTAGACCAGAAAGCGCGAGTAGAAGCCCTTCGACTCACTTTTGTGCAGATGCAATCTTGCATCGATGAAGCACGGTTAGTACTAACCGATGCGACGAACACATGGGCCAAGTTAGATGAGTTGCCAGAGAAAGTAGAAATCCAGCAAAGTATTCAGCAGATAGAGAATACTGTTGCGGCAATGAAAGAAGAAATTAAGGGCTTGGCAGCTCTTCAAAATATGAGGAAGACAAAGGAGATGAACTGTTTGCAGCAGGAAGCACAGCAATTAAGAACCAAGGAGATGCACATTAATGACCTGCTTCAACCGTATCAAGAGCAAATCACAGAGATAGTTGATATAGTTGAACAGAAAATGAAGGAGTTCACCACCACCAGGGAGAAAGCTGACGCCACAGAAGACGCCAGTATTAGTCAAGCTTTGCTTGAATCAACACAAGAGAGTGTCGAAGTGATGCAGAAGGAAGTCACAGGACTTCGTGACAGGTTGCAGAGGGCTTCACAGGAAGCCAAGGCAAAGCTACAGCAGGAGAAGCTTGCTGTAGGTGGCTTGAGGACGAGCCACAAGTAAGTGTTAGGGGACTGTTGGAGCAGGCTCCCGCAGCTACAGAAGAAGCTGCTAGTTTTGGTGGAAAGATAAGTTTTGGCGGAAAGAAGTTAAGATAGAGCTACGACGCCGTAGCACATTTCCAGCTGGAGAGCAGAGCCAGAAACTATGACTTTTAAGATAGAAAAGTCAAGAAGGCAACGGTACCTAAGCGGCCGAGAAGAGAGAGCTCAACCACTGCATTGAAGGCAGCGGCGGAAGACAGGAGGGCTCAGCGACCCTCATAAAGGAGAAGGAGCAACGAGGTTGAAGCATTGAAGACAAAGGACAGAAAAGAGAAGCGGTGCATAGTACCCATGATCAGTGCTAGGAAGCATGGAAGACTGCAAAGAGCTGTGGTGTGACAGAAAGTGGCTACCTCAAGTACAGATATGGCCGACTGTCACTAGTTAGCGTTTGGGTTACTATTGGGACAGGCCCACAGTGTTGTAATGGCAAGACCTTCAGGTTGCCTATATAAGAATATATTTTGTATTGTAAAAGGGTTGGCGGGTTGAAGAGCTAGCTAGTCATTTTGTTAATTAGTAGTGTTTTGCAGACTATTAGACTGTTGTAAAAGCCTAGCTCTGGTTCTGTTATCAGCGGTATCAATCTTACGGTAACCAGTACCTAGCTTATAGAATATGTATGTAAAGATCCACAGGGATCGACAGAGAGGGAAGAGTATATTGTAGGAGAGCAATATAAGAGAGAAAAGAGATCTAAGAGAGAAGATCTTAAGTTGCATATGCGTTGCAGCAGAACTGTGTTTTACGTTCCCCTGAGCTATAATGAAAACACAGTTCTGTGGATGTAACTTCCATCCTAGAGGTGAACCACGTTAAAATTAGTGTTATGCGATTGGTTTATGTGTTATGTTTACTTATGCATTTCTCAATTAGTTTGTGGACTTGTTTACAGTTTAATGAATGAATATGTTAATCAGTTCACAGCAATATAGAAGAGTAAATATAGGTTAACATCTTTGGCATGATGTTTATGGTTCATTTATGCTTTGTGTATAACAGTCTCTATTGCTGTATCGAATATCCTTGTATGTTAAGTCTTGCACGTCGACACGAGCAATGCTAAGTGCACTAAACCGCGAAGGTAGGATATCACAGAGAGGTGATACCACACCGGCAGAGGAGCTGCGGTGCGCGATACCGCAAGTGAAGGACTTAGCGTTGGGCAGGAACTGCGTGTCGCATCGTGCACGACGATGCGATAAGGTTGGAGATATCGCAGGTCTGAGAAAGTGTGCACCGCAGGAAAGGATCGCGCGGTGGTATAAAGGAATATCTTGCGGCTAGAAGAGCTGGGAGACGAGGAAGTCGCGCGACGCGAGCAGGAGATCGCACAACGCGCAGAGGTGAGACTGTAGCTAGGAGAGCTGCGAACCACGAGAAGGATTTCCACAGAACCCGGTCCAAGACACTTGAGTCCTTGGCCAACCCATTAGAGTCACTTCAGGTGAGACTTCAGGCCGCTTTGTGGTCTGTCGCCGAAAGGGCCAGTGATCTAGGGGTGTTGTTGGTTGATTATAGTAAACCCGGGTCTGCCCATAGTAGCCAACACACAAATTTCAAGTGCAGGTGGAGAATCCACATCCAGAAGATAAAGCTTTTGCTCAACATATCTATGTTCCTGGGTGAATTTCTCATCACAATTATAACAAAGCCCTTTTTCCCGACATTCCCACATCTCTACTTCAAACAAATGCTTGATAGGAGTGGTTCTAGGAGCTGGTAGATTTTGGGTTCTTTGAGGACCATTGGTCTGAATGGAACAAGAGTGTATTTGGAGCGTTGTTGAGCCTAGATCTTGTCCTCTACTAGCTTAGCCAACCCGAGGGCTTCCATCATTGTGTGGGGGCAGAACATTTTAACCTCAGAGCATATTGCATCCTTCAGACCACTAATAAAACAACTAAGGTAAAATGCATCAAGCAATCCCTCAGTGTGATTGGCGAGTTTCTCAAATTCTGTCTGATACTCCCACACAGTGCCAGTTTGGTGAAGTTTGGTGAGTGCTCCTGTGAAGTCATCAAAAGCACTAGGACCAAATCGCTGCAAGAGGAGTCAGGAAAAATTTGTCCAGTTTGGCTCGGCATGAGCCTTGATGTACCAACGAAACCATTGAAGTGCTTCATGTTCAAAATGAAAGGATGTGAGGGGGACTTTATTGAAATCAAAAGTGTTATGCAGACTGAAAATATTGTTCTGCCCTATAAATCCATCCAGTCGGATCATCACCATTGAAGCGAGGAAAATCTAGCTTCGGCCTGTTATAGTGGCTAAACAATGAGAACCCAGTGTCTGCAGAAGACTCTGGCTGGTGGCGGTTGTCCACGGGTGAATGCTAACAAATGAGGCCGAGAAATTTTTGATCTAGATCCTCAAGTTTGGACCTGATGGTGGCAAGTTCTTCTTCCATTTGTTTATTTACTCTGGCGTGGGTAACAACCATAAGCAGTTTTTTTTTAATAAGGTAATGGGTAGAAAAACAAAAATGAGATTTTTTATTTGGGAAAAATTTGGGGGGGTAATTCGGGTTTTAGACACTTTTTTAGGGACAAGAAGCAGAAAATGTGAATTTCAAAGGTGGGATGAAGGAATTGGAAAATTTGTCAGAGAGGGACAATGAAGCAGAATTGGAAAACAAACACCGTGGAAAAATTTGAAGGCAAATGGGTGAGAATCAAAGAAGTTATGACAAACTTTAAAAATTGACAAATGTGGAATTTCAGCCTTGAGCAAGCGAAATTGGGGATAAGGGCCTCAACGAAGGAATATGTAGAATGGTAGCACGGGGGTGACAGTGAAATTTCAAGAAAAACAGAGTTAAATCAAGGAAGATATGGCTAAAAAACAAATCATGTTTTTTCTCTGAAGAACTGATCTGTGGCGGTGCTAGAAGCAGATTTTTATCAACACGAAATGGAGTAAATGATCTATGACAATTCTGAAATGTTGCACATTATCAACTGTAAGATAGAGATGGACTCCAGGTATAATCGGCTTCCTATTGGTTCAAAGGTAGTCACTCAGCCACCAAGGTTGTCTCAGGCTTGAGTGTTGGGGCAGTACCCCTCACTTCATGGCGCAGGTAAAACTGCTAACCGCTTGGCAAAAAACGATAGCTCTTTGATTTTCCTCACGGATGGGAATCTAGTCAATTCGGTGGGAGTCGTTGTCCTTTTTGCTTTGTAGGTCCTCTCAATGGCCAGCTACTTCGGGGTTCCTATGGTACTCCTCACAATGAGTTTTAGGGCTATGCCCAAGTACTTCCCATAGTTAAGCGGATAGGGTGTATTCCCTTATTTGAATGAAAAATACTGCTGCAAGAAGAAGAACTACTGCAATAATCACAGTGCAAGAAAAAATGTGGCAGAAATTCCACCCAATGCCCAAAAACCCGTAATTAGAGCTAGGGTTTTGAAACGAAAACTTTTAAAATGAGCATAACACAATCTAGATTGCTCAGAATCGCTATTATAGCCTATTTTCGGAACTAGAACAACCACTCTGCTTCTACCCACAAAATTGGAATAGAAATCTGGGCACCCGGTCAAAAGATTTTCTCTACAATTTCCGCAGCCGTCACCGAAATTCTGAAAAATTGCTGATTTTAAATCCACGATATCTCCACTTTTAGAACTCCAAATGAGATGATTGTTTTTTTGAAACTGCGTATTTTTTAAAGAGAAATTCAGATATGCAAATTTTTTCTTCTAATTCTATGCAAGAAGTTTCATAAAGTGATCTAAAAGTCGTCATCCAATTTTGCCCTCTTTTTTTGAAAAAAAAAAAAATTCCCACTTGTGCCAAGGAAAGCGCTCTGATACCAGATGTGGAGAACCTCCTATAATAAACAATGAGAATGCAAAAATATTAGAGCACAAAATATATTTTATTGATCGCGGGCCACTTCGAGGGGACAACCTCCTTTGAGCAAGCTCAATACAAAATAACTCTTCAGTGTTTTCAATAGCCTCAACATATACTTATATACTAAGTCTAATCTAAACAACTATTACTCCACATAAATGTGGGATAATGCAAGCTATTAACTAGACGACTTCACAACTATTACTTACTGTACATGAATGTGGGATAATACATCATACTAATTGGACGACTTACAAAGCATATGTGTCCAACAAAATATACCAACAAAATAAAGAGGGGGGTTGACACGGGTTCTTAACAGGGAGTGCAAATGTAGCTCCTATAAAAAACCAGAACTATATCTATGACAAAATAAATTAAAAAGAAAAAATACAACTAGTAAGGTCACCTCCAAAACATGTATATAATCGTATTCAAGGCACGGTGAAGAGTGAACATGAAGCAGATGAAGTCAAGAACATCTAAGTCTGATAGATGATTGTGATGGGGGTGAACTAGAAACCGTATCACTATCAGTCCTTTGTAACTCTCTAGGTTTCCAACTGCATGATGCTTGTTGAATAAATATGCCAATTTGTTTCGAATTTAAGAAGAAATTCAGCCTCAAGATTACCCAATAAGTAAAAAAAAGTTCATCTCTTCAAAATTTGCTATTAGTTTATATTTGTGGATGTCTATGATTTTTTAAACATTGTTGAGGTTTCTAGGTTGTTTTCTTTGTGGTTTATGATTTGATGGGTATCAAATACTTGAAGGATTTTACCAAAGACAATTAAAACTAAGTTGATTCTACCTATCCATACTGCAAAAGAAATTGTTGAACTTTGTACTACTGCTGAATTTACATAAAGCAGAGGACAATATGGAAAATCTTGCTACTATGGTAAACATAAATTAAACTAGGATAATCCTATATTCCTTGTTAAGAAGCCCATACATATCTATCTTCTCATGATGGTATAATCCTCTCGAAGCAAGCCATCTTTAAAATATCGCGAATAAGAGAAACATGGATAATGGTTGTTGCAAATGTTTGAGATATCATTCAACACTAAATATGAATATTGGGCCCCCTTTGTATAATGTGACACAAATATAGAAGGGTTAATAAATGTTTTCAATGTGCATCACACTCTTTTGATCTATGTGGTTTGTTCATGTTGTGTTCCAAAAGTTGCAAAGAAGAGGAAGGAGTACTAATCAACTGCTCTCGTTTTATGGTGTCAGACAATCTTCTTCATGATGCAAACAACAATTTAGAAACATTTATATTTTGTTCTCAGTCTCTGAAGACAAAGGTATGATTATCTTGTTTAGTTTCTTGGTTAACTTGGTTTCTTTAAATTGCCTTATGTCTCTATAGCTGATGTCAAATTTAGAATTTAATCTATGAACATTTCTTGGCATGTTTATGTCATTCTTATATTGAAATCCTGCTCTCTTGGTTCTATTATAGATCCAACAAGACTTTGAAGAGCTACCACCTGCAACAATCGTTTCCTTACTTGACTCTTTAAAGGTGAGTGCACCTTACTGATTTGCAATAGTCATGCATTATCTTAGCTTTTTATTTTATATAGTTCGAAATCATATGTACTAGCTTGTTATTTTGTATAATTTGTTATCTTAGCTTGTTTTTTTATATAGTTTGAAACCATGTTTACTAACTGTCCAGATTACCAGATTATGTCCTTCATGATTGTAAAATATTTAAACAATGTTTACTAGGACAAAGTGCATTTCCCTATTGGGAGACACAATATGTTTGCTACTTATTTTCCCATGTTGATTTTAAACTCTTTAATCCCCCTACGGACAACAACCTAGGATTTCTATTTTTAACTTTTAATACATCATCATCATATGCTTAAGATGTATAACAATCAACAAACATCTCTCATGTCCAATAACCATACAATATTAGTATCCCATCCTATGTTTATAACTAGGATGTTTCCTAAAATCCAAATATTGACTCCTATTTTTTTCTAAATGTGGGAAATCATTCAAGAAGATATTTGAATCTATAGCAAATAAATGTAAAGTTAAAATAATGTAGAAATAATAGGGAGCAATTTTATAGTTAAATTCAGGTCTGGTTATAAAGGGTTTACCCTTGCCAAAGTTCATTTTTTGATACCTTTAAAGTTGAAACCACATTCAAAATCAGGTCTAGGACTATGGATATATCTGAGTATATAGATTAAGGAAGGAAGGTCTAAACCACATTCTTTTCTTCTTTTTTTTCCATTTGTAGTTTTATTGTTTGATCGTAATATATATCTGAGTATAGAAATTAAGGAAGGTCTAAACCACATTGTTTTCTTATTTTTGTCCATTTAAAATTTTATTTCATGTGCTTGACTATTTCTATTGTACATCTATGGGACTCTGCATCCAATAGACATGTAGAGTAAATTACTACTTTCATGTTTTCAATTTCCTTTTGTTTTGTTTAAACATCGACATTTCAAGTGGGCATTTTGGACAAAGTTGAATAGTTGTGGGAGATTTTCTAGTTCTCTTTTGAGGTATAAATGATAGTGAGATTGGCATAGTCTATCTTTAAATTTTATTCAATTTTATTTATATATCAATCTAAACATGGTTTCTTGCTTTAATTGCAGGTTAGTGGTTGTTTAAGTCACCTCTAAATAAAATGATCACCTGAGTATTCATACTTCTTGTAAGCAAGAAAACTCAAAGGTATTGTTGCTAATATTTCATCTCATTTCATTTCCATTTATATAGTGGCAAAGAGTACTTAGAGTTAATGTCCATTCTTCTTGATGTGAAATGGAATTAGTTGTATATTTCTTTTTACTATTCTATATACATTTTGGGTGATGAGTTGCTCCATTTGCTCATCCTTTACTTCTATATATACTAAAATTCTCCTTTCCATGACATCATCTACCACTATCTTCAAGTTACTTATGATTTTTCAATCAAATTCGGATATCTTGGCATGACTTTAGATGACTCAGTAGATATTTTAACATCATATGTATGCTTGTCATTCCTATAAATTTCTGATATTTTGCATTTTGCATCATTCAAATATACAAAATAATGATTATCAAGTTACTATAGACACATAATGGCTTACCTTGTAATAGTCCTTCAAGTCTTTCAAATGCATTTATTAAGTGCAAGAAGGACTTGAAGGACCAGTACAGGGTAAGCCATTATGGATCTATAGTAACTTGATAATCATTATTTTGTATGCTTGAATGATGCAAAATTTGTTTGAATATCATCATTATCAAGCAATAACAACTTCTTAAAGGGTGCTAGCTCAATGGTAGAGCACCTGCCTAATGATAGGCAGGAGGTTGGTGGTTTGATTCCTCTGTTCCCTATCATAAATTTGTGACTACAAAAACAACTAAATTCGCATATATATGACTATTATTAGCTAATTTCATGTATCTTATGGCATGACTAACGTTTAGTCGTATTTCTTAGTCATTAGTATGTTATCATCTAGTAGTTTATTTAGTCATATATTTGGTCATTAATTATTGCAATCCATGACTAAATTCGCGACTAACTCAATTACTAAATCATTGACTATCAATGACTAATAAGTCAACCTATTAATAACTAAGTGAAATACAACTAAGTTAGTCAAGCTATAAGATAGTGGAAATTAGCTACTATTAGTCACCAACTAAAAAATAGTCTTTTATAGCCGAATTTTAGTCATTAATTTCTCATTTTGTACTAGTGAACACTGCAAAACCAATTCAATTCAAAATCATATGTCAGTATAAGCCTTTCCACCTTGACATGTGCACTTTATCAAAGTCTATCACACCTGTAGAGACTTCTTAGGATGAATCTAGAGTTAGTAAGGCAAAGATTGCAAGATTTATGTGGAAACTCAGCTGCTTTTGGTGCACAATGGAGATCGAAAAAGACTTGCTTCTAGACTAAACAAGGATATGATACCATGTTGAATTTGTGAACCATTGATCTATAGGAAAATGAGAGAACTTATGAAGTAGAATTATGCAGTGGAATATCAAAGACAATGTACATTGAACAAGACAAATTTGAGACAAATCTGATAAGAATTTATTAATTAATTACAACATTAATCTCATTCATTCATCAATAATACAATGATTATACAATAAATAGAATTCAAATTCCATGGTTAGGATTCGAATCTACCAGCTTATGCTAACTGAATAGCTAACTAAAGCTGACTGAATAGCTAACTAGGTGTGTCTAAATCACTATTGTAGCTCACTACTGTAACTTTGGATGTCTAAATCAGTCTACAATCAGCTAAACTAGTTAAAATGATGAGGTAGATGGAAAAAGGCACCACTTCCCCATGCATCCATGCAAAACTTGCGCTAGAATAACTGAGAGTGGTCTAACTAATTGTAACTAGAGTTTGACTTAGCATAACTGCTTACCTACCACAACCAACTGATCGAGGCTGCTGGTGGCACTCAGAGTGGGATCCTATAATGTAGGGATTGGTCTCAGAACACATAAACTCATGCATGAACATGCAGTAAGTGATAGTTAACCTCTATATGTGTTCCCCACACTCTAGTACAGTAATATTGTATCCCTAAGTTAGGCAAGATGATCAATTATACTATATATGGACAAGGGAGGATTAAATAATCCTAACAGGGAGAATAACTCTCCTTCCCACAACCACTCAGGCTACTCCATTGATAAATTTATTATTCATAAAAGATCATATGGAAATTTATTTAACATAAATTACCTAATCTACAAAGTGAAAATATGACTTATGATTATTTATCATAAATTACCCCATCGACATAGTGAGAATATAACTTATGGTTGAAAATTTTTAATATAGATTTGAAATCATTCAAATTTAATGAAAATAAACAATTCAAAATATCTCACACTCATGTATATATAGTGCAGTGAAAAGAAATAAGCATATATTTATAGAAATTATATATTGTATATTCATTTAATTATAAATAGAAAATAAACTTAAATTGCAATATAAGTAAAGAATTAAAAAGTGATGGAAAACTTAACTTTTAATGAAGGTAGTTCAAGAAATTGGTTATGTATGAGCAATTTTCTACCCAATTATAGGTATATAATGCAAATGCCACCCCAAGCTAAGGTATGAGGTCACTATGGGAAAAAAAATAGTTACAAACTCACAAATCACTCAATTCAACCAAAATTCTCTCGATCTCACTCAATATGCTCACCAACTAACACTATAGATGCCTCTTTTAACCATCAAATAACCATGGCATTCTCATCCACTACTCTACACAACAAAAGAAATGTATTTCTTTTTTGTACTCAACAATCTGTCTGGAATATTCTTCCCTTCCAATGCTCTTCAATGCAGACAAAAATAAACCATGAATAATGTCTATTAGCAAGGGAGAGCACATGTTACTAAGGATTGTGTCGAGGGGACATCTAGAAAGCCAGAGGTTGACCCTCAAGTTGAGCATTAACCACCTCCACGCACCATGATTAGGCCAATTCATGTGAGGATAACCCCTCCCCCCTACACATTAGAGGAAATTTGGGGTCTAAAATGGACCTTTTAAAAGAAAATAATAGAATAATAGTTAAAATAATAAAATACTTTTTATGAATTTTGGAAGAATAAAGAATAAAACTATTTTTTCTTCATATTTTCAACATATCTCCATGTGATTTTACTCAAATTTTGAGCGGGGGCACTCATTGCGTGTGGAATTCAATTCCACATCCAATGAGTACTCACACGGCATACTTTTGATGGACCACACCCAAAGAAAAATGAGAAATACATTTAAAATGTGTTACTTTAAAAGTAACACATGCTTTTAATTTATTTCTCATTTTTCTTGGAGTGGGGTCCATCAAAAGTATGCATTGTTGGTACTCATTGGATGTGGAGTTGAATTCCACATCTAATGAGTGCTCCCGCTCGAAATTTGAGTAAAACCACAAGGAGATATGTTGAAAATACAAAGAAAAAAATAGTTTTTTTATGACAAAAATTCCAAGTCAACCATTATGGTTAACACTTTTTCTTAAAATTCTATTGGTTGAATATTTTTTTAAATGAGGCCAATTTGGTTGACTCTTTTTATTATGAGGCTAATTTAATATCCCAAATTTCCTCTAATGGTGAAATGAGGTTTGCTTGTGACTTTGGGCCAGTCCTTAACCAATTTGCAAATGATATCCAAATTGGGATCCGCAACATTAAAACTAAATGTGGTAGAAATCATGGTGCCAATAGGAACATCACCTCATAGCTAATACATCTGGAAACATTAAGCAATTGGCTTAACTCCATGGAAATTGTTTCATGTTATAAATAGGTTGGTTCATGTTTCATCCTTTGCTTTTGTTCTAGTGATCTCGAGTCATGGTTATCAACATAGTAGGTTCATTATATGTTTGTTTTTGAGTTTAAACTCCCCTATAGCTCCACCTCTATGTTCCACAAGACATTCGACTTTGAACTTTATGATAAAAGTCTCAAGGACCCTTCTCCTCCCTTAAACATCTTATTTATATGGAGAAAAATTGTTTCAAATAGTTAAGAGTAGTTAGAAGTCGACGTATGGGTTGTACATGTGTACAATTATATGACCCTAGAGGGGGGCAGTCTACAGAATTAAACGTATATAATATGTCTCATTTTGGAACCATCCAAGCTCTAATATCAAATATTATGAACCAATGTCCTTAATATAGCATAAGAGGCAAGAGCACACACAATGTACAAATTAAATGTAAATGTGGAGCATAACTCCAATATAGATAACAAAGATAAGTTACACAATAACTCCTTAAATAATAGGAGATCCTTCTCCAATTACCAAAATACATTCACATAATCATTTCACATGTCCCTCAACAATGACTACATTACCCTTATATATAAATATCCACTCATTGCACATGATCCCCCTTTACTAGGACAACCCTATTACATATGCCTTTGGCCCCATATATGCCCCACTTAGGTCATATTATATACATTTAACCCAATAAATGCCCTCCATAGGGTCATATCATATGGCTTATGTGTATTCAACCCAAAACCTATATTTTATGTGCATTTTTCATATTTTTAGGCAATTATGAAGATACCAATGCCTTGCATGAAGGAAACGAGTGGGTACTCATGTGTTGCATGAAGGAAAAACATGTGTGTAAGGGAAATTCATAAAAGCTTATCCATATGAGGTGCAAAGTGGTGAATAAATGCATGAATGTTGCATAACTCTATTTGACGGTTAAGGGTGACCAAATATATCTATAATAATGCCCCCTATTGTATGAGGTCAAAAGTAGAGTTGTTGGCCAAAATCATGATAAAAGTATGGAAATAGAAGACAATAAAAACCAGATGGAGTCAAACAAACCAAGCATAAAAACGATACTCGCAAATAACAACCAAAGTATCAAATAATTATCTTCCCCGAGTTGAGCATCATTAGAGGAAAATTGGGGTCTAAAATGGGCCTTATAAGAAAATGCGCCAACAATAAATTTTGTGAGTTGGAATTCAAGAACCAATAGAATTTCAATAAAATGAGTCAACCATAATGGTTGAATTGACATATTTGTCATAAAAGAAAACTACTTTTTTTGTTAGTATTTTCGACATATCTCCCTATGTTTTTACTCAAATTTCAGGAGGGAGAGCTTGTTGGATGTGGAATTTAATTCTGCATCCAACGAGTACCCACACTGCATAATTTTGATTGACCCTGCTGCCCCAAAAATAAGAAATACCTGAAAAAACATGATGATGATGTCATCATCACATTTTTTCAGGCATTTCTTGGTTTTGGGGTAGAGAGGTCTGTCAAAAGTATGCAGTGTGGGTACTCGTTGGATGTGGAATTAAATTTTGCATCCAACGAGCTCTCTCGCTTGGAATTTGAGTAAAAACACAGGGAGATATGTCGAAAATGCTAACAAAAAAAGTGGTTTTTTTCATTCTTCCTCCAAAATTAATAACTATTATTTTATTATTTTAACTATTATTTTATCATTTTCCTTAGGAGGCCCATTTTAGACCTCAAATTTCCTCTAATGACCCATTCACAAGAGGAACCAAGCATGGTTTCCAATCAAGTACACTACATATCCATGAAGTACAAATAAGCTACAATAGTCATAAACACAAAAAATATACATGATGGATCCATGTATTAATAGTATCATAGGCATGAAAAAATACACAGTGGATCTACATCTCAATATGTATCAAAAGAATAACTAGAACTATTTGAAGTGCAAGGTGATTCTTTAAAAGTAGAAATGTCATATAAGTAGGTGGTATTTCATGTGCAAATTAAAGCATCCAATTGCATTAAATATCTTACCTTGGAGTAGTTCAAACTACAAATAGAAAAGTCTTATGCACCAACATCCAACAAGGTCGACCTTACTTCAAATTTTGATGGAAAAGGGTTTAAATGTATCACAACAAAAGGGAAGCCTAAACCCATATGGAATCTTCATAATATACATGGCTGAGTTAAACACTGCATAAATCATGATCCCTAAACAACTGGATTCCTCTATACTAGTCTTCTTATCCATTAATATTCCACTTATACATACTAGATTTACTTTGGTTTGGCAACAATATGAAGTTTAGGCCAACATAAATCTAACATCAAAGTTAGAACCAAGGGTCTCTAAAAAAGGAGACATCAAATCAAATAACATGGTTGTTCCTGTATCTATTATTCTGGTGTTTCTTTTCGAACACAAGTATCTATGCCCCTTCTCCTTCCTTAAGGGTGATTCCATGAAGATGGGTAACACTTTTTGGCCAAATTTGGCGATGAAAACCTGATTTTTTACTCATGTGCTAGATAGAAGCCCTCAAAAC
>LPNX010439163.1:469292-486866 GCA_001517045.1 Pseudotsuga menziesii
GTTTTTAAATACCTCGATCGAGGGTTTGTAAAGCCCGCAATACCTCGGTCGAGGGCTTGATAAAACCTCGGTCGAGATATTAAGACCTCGGTCGAGGGCTTAACAAGCTTTCGACCGAGGTGCGTTTTTCTGTTTTTGCTGAAATGCGCTTGCCAAAAAGTGTTACCCAGGTCCGTGGATTCACCCTTAAACATCTTATCTACATTGATAAAAGTTGGTTCAATTAGTTAGGAGTAGTTAAAAGTTGGCATATGCATTGTACATGCATACAAATTACATGTATTTCACTCAAAACCCATATTTTTTGTGCTTTTTTCATTTTTTAAGGAAAATATGAAGGTATCCATGCCTTGTGTAAAGGAAAGGAGTAGGTACCTACATGTTGCATGAAGAAAAGGTGTGAGTACAAGGAAAATTCCATATAAACTTATTCACAACAGTTGCAAACTAGTGAATGATGCATGGATGAATCCTACATCTATTTAATGGTAAAGGGTGACCAAATATAACTATAATACTATTGTACTACATAATAATAAACTAGAATGTACTAATATACACCAAATGGGATCATGGATCACAACTCCAAAAATGATAATAGAGATGAGTTACATAATAACTCTTTCTACATTAGGAGAAGCTCCTCCAAATACATATTCTCTCCCTATATATGCATATTCTTCCCCATTGCATGTGTGGCCCCCTATTAGATTGATCCCTATTACATTTACATGTAATCCCATTACATATACATGGAACCCCATATATAACTCCTATAGGGTCATAACATAGTACCCACTTCGAAAAAATCCTAAAATATTCTTAGCTAAGGGTTTTACATGCAATAAAACTAACTAATAGAAATTTGCTATATTCTCGATCTCTTATTGCCATTTATGGTTATCCATTCATCCATATTCGATTATTTTTAATGTCAAGACTTAATAACTTTTTTTCTTTTTAATTCATTGCATTTTTTCAGATTCTCCTATTGTTGTAGTTGATGGTCTTTGATAATATCGTGTCACATAATTATTCCATGATTCCTTATTCCATGAATATTGTTGATTATGACATCTTCTCCCTTTGGAATAATAATGTTGGTCTTATTGTAACTCTTTCCACCATATTCATTGGTAGTGAGGCGGTAAATATGGTTCCACCTTTGATGGTTTTTCTTCCATTTCCATACCCTTATCTTCCATCCTCTATTCTAGCACAATGGCATTCCCATATGATTGTGCTTGATATTCAAGTGTTTTTCTTTATGAGATGACACCTTCATATTTTACCCTTACAACCTCAAGTTGGACTTCAATTTCATCAAGTATTTTACAATGACCCTCTTATATCTTCTCTTTCTTCTCCTTTTTTAATTGAAGGTTGATGTTTATCCATTAACTTCTTTGGTTCTCCTTCAATTATAGATTGCATTTATGATTTGATGACATCCATACTTAGTGCATCTTCAACCTTCTTGTAAATTTCTTCTTTAATTATTTGGGTATTCTCTTCCTTTAAGATCCTTTCTTCCTCATTATTTTTTACAATGCTTCTTTTATTCTTTCAATCTCTTAATATTGTTAAGTAGTGTTTGATTATGGTTTCATAATCACATAATTCTTCAACCTTCTTGCACATTTTCTCATATTTTGTTTCTTTATGTTCTTAACATTCTTAATAAGTGCTTCATTAAGGGGCCGCAATTTAAATAATCGATCATCTTTATTCCCAAGTTTCCTATAAGCTTACTTCAATTCATATTTAATTGTTTGCATATCTTCTAAATAAATTTACCACATCCACTTATTTAGGAATAATTCTTGAATTTATCCCCAAGTATATTATCATCTAATGTATTTATCAAGAATATACAACAATATTTTATCTTCACTTGATAAATGAGAACATATAACCATTGATTCTTTCCAATTTTCTTTTGCAAGACATAATCATTTTTAGGATCCATTCCATGTTCCTTTGCTGCAAAACCTTGGAAATTCTATATCTTATTGATTAAAACAATACTAATCTAAAGGTCAAAAATATATTACCGATATATTCTCCTCTATTTCCCCATTCCAACTATTTTTGAAAAACCTCAATCAAACCTTCCAATAAAAAATTATGCAAATTTCAAGTTAACGTACCTTTCTAAGTCCTTATATATAGGATAGCCTTATAAATAATATATCTAGGTAGTTTAAGTGCCAATGAGTCTAAAAATGTGTCATCTAATAGGTTGTTATGTCTTCTCCCCAATTCCATAGGTCTCATTGAATTTGGATTAGCCAATCAAATATTGTGGTCATTCCCCATAAACTTGTTGATTTTGGGTATTTTCCCATGAGTGAACTTGTATGGAGTTCTAGTTAATCAATATTTTGGAATTAATTTTAAAATTTAGACCTGAAACACCTTGGATAGTCTTATTTCCAATATAATAGTTGAGAATCAATTTGGAATTTGAAATATTTAGTTATGATTGTGTTATGAAAAAAATGGATCAATGATGTTATAAAATTAATTTACTCAGTGGTGTTGAAAATCCTTGTAGATCACCCTCATACCTCAGATTCAATGAAAAATCCTTCAAAAAACATAATTTTGGCATGTGTACGTGGGGTTCCCATTAGCAACACATGTATACACATTTTACCCTTTAGCAACACTGATACACCTCTTGAAATTCGAAAAAATAAAAAGAAAATGGATTTCCATGTACGATTAGAGTTCAGTATGGTCTTAGTGACACTAGAACCAACCACCCAAACTATCTATACAAAACTATAAAACAAGCCTCAAATTGAAGGATGGGGACCAATTTTCCAAGAGAGCAAGTACAAGCTGGAGGAATATAATCAAGAGTTTTGACTCAAGGTTTTTACAACCATTTTCCCCTTAGTTTTCCATATACACTGAGTGATCCCTTCTTTCTAGAGTGAGTGGGGATTAGTCTTCTTAATCCATTTTATTCCTAGTTTGAAGAAGTTTGTGGAAGAATATCTATCAGTGGATCGAGAAAGGAGAATCCAAACTAGTGATGGAGAGACCTCGTTGTAGATTCAAGTATAACTTATTCTTTTAGTTTTCTCTTGATTAATGTGATATCACTCTTCTTTCCCTCCCCAAAGGAAGTTTGACTATGATATGGTTATTTCATGCATAATGTTTTGTGGTTTTAATTGATGTTGTCCCATGTAAATCAATTTGTTTAGATTAACCTATATTTCAACCATTATTTTTATTGTTAGTATCTAGAACTTAAAAAGTGCTTGAGAAAGGTATTTGGTTGTCCTGTATGCAGGTGCATAGGACTAACCATGCATCCATATTAATTAATTGAGGCCATTTATGTACACAATAAAATATGTTCTCCTCCTAATATTTAGTAAGAGACAACCAATAGTACAACATGTGAGTTACCCCACCTTCTTGAGATGGCATGAGCACCTAGTAAATCATTAATGTGCTAGTTGAAGTAACATGAGGCTTGGAAGGGAGAATTCATGAAATGTTCTTTAAATTCAATACCTTATATGAATCAATGCCCTTATTCTTATGCACCACTTAAGTCCATCTTCCCTGTATATGATGATTATCCTAGGGACCATTTGATCCTATGAGGTTTATGTGGGAGGGTTCATCTCAAGATTTCCCTCATTCATGAGTGGGTGGTCCTAGATATGATGATCCAAACTTTTGAAGTAGAGACAAGTGTTCAAGAGATTGATATAACATATAGGATGAAGAATCATCATATCATCAATTGTGATGAGGACAAACTCCTTAAGGTATTTTAAAATCAAATGCAGGCCTAAGTTTGAAAAACCTCTTTGGTTCATGCATATGAAACTAAGAATTGAGGATAAAATGCATTTCAAGAAGACTAAAGAATTCCACCCAAACAAAGTATGGTATTTATATGCTATCCTATCAAGCAAAATGATTCGGATTTATGTGAGAACGAAATGAAAGAGCATATATATATTCACATACACAGATATATGGAAATAAACACAATGATACAATAAACTTGGATTCTATTAAATGAATGAAACATAACAAACTGTAAAACAAAAGCAACCAGAATGGTGGTAGTTGTAACTTTAAGAAGAGATGTGGTGGCTATGCTCACTCATGACAAGATGAATATAAAATGAGGTTAAAAGGCCTTTTATCATAAATCCTTGGAGATGAAGGAACCCTAAACCTAACCCTAGGAGATTGATTGTCATAAAGTTTGTGGCCCCAAGGTGGTTAGTTGAATAGTCAACTTCTCAGGGTCATATATTTTGCATACGATCTTCATTTGGGGTGCTCGATAGCCCTTTGGAAAGGTATATCTGAGATTCACAAATTTCTACTAGGGAAAATGTGTGTTGGACATTTCTATTCCCCCCAAGCTTTCCCTAATTTCCAAAAAACGTCATTTAGGGCTTAAAAAAGGCCCTAGAAGTTTGGGACCCAAAAAACCGTACAAAATTACAAGAAAATTGCCAAAATGGAAAATTGTTTTGAGCCAATAGAATATGTGGGTGGAAACATATACCCATCTAGATCAATCCTCCCCATTTAGGAAACAATGATATCCACTTTGTTGATTTCCCCCATCAAATGGGGAAACTTCTGCTGAACTTGACTCCTGTTGAATCACTTGCCTTGGTGGAGGAGTTGCTCTGCTTTGAAAACTAGATATAGTTGGATCTTCTGCTGGCAAGTTCCCTTAAATTATGTGTCCATGATCTTATCAATGGGTTCTTGTTCCATGCATTCGGGGTTAATATATGTAGATGTTAATTTTTCTACCACCTATTAGGTGTCCAACAGTGGTGAAAAATATGGTCGAAGGAGCTTCACATTGAATACTGGGTGCAGGACAAGGAATGGAGGAATGCTTGATTCGAAGGCATTGTCACCAACTACCTTAGTGATTGTGTATGGACCATATTGAAGTGGACCAATATTTTGATGGGATCCTGTGAGCCTCTATTTCTACAAATGCAACCAAACCTTATACCCCACCTAGAACTTGTGTAGAACCCTATGTTGGTCATGTGGTTTCTTGTACTTAGTATTGGTCCAAAATGTCATGGTCATGTTGACAGATGTGTTGGATTTGTTCAACAAATATGGTGGTCTTATCAGCCTCAACTTGAGCATGGGAAGTTTCCAACTATGTGGATGCAAAGGGAAGAGCTACATCATTGGGGCCAGTGGTTGGAAACCTATACACACCTGAAAAGGGTTGTGACTAGTAGAACTATGAAGAGCTATGTTATAGCTATGTTGAAAATAAGGAAGGATCTCATCCCATGTGTGAGTATGTTTAGAATTTCACATTCTCAAAATATGCACAATCATCTAGTTGACTACCTTTGTTTGTCCATCGATCCGGGGGGTGGAAGGTAGCCGATTTGGTGATATTGGTATCCATAAATGACCACATACTAGAAAGGGATTAGGAACCCATTGTCTCGATCTAAAATGATAATCCGTGGAATCCCAAAATGAACCCAAAAATGCTCGAAGAAGAGCTTAGCAGTAGCTTCAGTAGATATGCTATTCTTGAAAGCTATTAGAATGGCCATCTTAGATAAGCAATCCATAACCACAAAAATACAGTCATTATCATGCTTAGTTGAAGGTAGTCCTGACAGGTAATAAATGGAGATGGATTCCCATGTCCCATTTGGAGTGGGCAGGGGGGTGTACAATCCCTGGTTTTTTACGAGTGGTTTCGCGATGGCCCGTGTAGCGTAAGATATGATATATATGCCAATGTATTATTGGAGTTTGGTCCAATAAATATACTTCTACAAGACCGCCACTGTCTTCTCAGTGCCAATTTTATTAATCTTGTATATTGATCTAGGAACAAAGAATCAATCTCATCAAAGATTAATCAACAAATAAGTCATGAAATGGTGTAATCGGTCTACAGGAATAGTAGCCGCTCTGTATTCACATAAAGAATGAATGATTACAATTACAATGTCATGCTACAAGCATGAATGAAGAGACAATTTGAATTCCATAGGAGGTCATTCAAATTGAATGAGTGAGTCTAGCTTAACTAACTGTAAGCCATGGTCCACACTCTGTTAACCATTGATCAAAACCCTAATTGACTCAACTAACCCTAACTAAAGTTGGGTTGCAATAAATGACTGAGTCTCAACTGAGAGAGATCAGACACATGTCATAGCTCACCAACCATCAAGAGGTAGCATTACACTGACTCCAATGAACCCCGATGAGGTTAACTAAAGTTGAACTACACATCAGAAGTTGGTGGAGGCACCCCTGTTGACTCCAGTTCATTAAATAATCATTAAATAATATATTTAATGAGAGGAGGCACCTTAACTGACCTATTTAACTAATTGTAACCACCAGTTAGCAATTAGGTGCATTAATATCACTCAGATCACCCCCGGAGTGCTCCAGTTAGCCTCCCCAAATGTAGGAGAAGGCTAAGTTATCCTCCTTGACTGAAGATAGGCATGGGTGAGACTAGATGATGACATTTAATGCTCCACTAATGTCAATTAATGTCAATAATACTTAGGATAGTGGTTTAACTAGGCCAATTTGACCAAAAAGAGTGTGTATGGTGCTAAATGTCTCCAACAAATTTTTCCTACCACTCAATTGTAATGCGCTTCCCAAATCATCTTCGCATGTTCTCTTGAAAGGAACATAGAGATGGCCCAGGTGGCATAGAAATCCTTACTGAAGATGAAATTCTACCACTAGTGTACCTGCACATAAGGCTTGATAGATGGGAGTGATCTTAGGATCACTCTCATATAGTTGAGTCCACCTAGAGGTCATATGGTCGCAATATTTGAGAACCATGGTTAATGATGCTACTAGAGGTCAACTAAGGAAATAAACGACATGATTGGTGCTTCCATTCTCATATTTAATGTCCAGGTGGAACTGCTTCAAGTAAGTGGACCACTTCTGGTGGTGGTCATTCTGTAACTTTCCTTTCATTTGCATGAACTGCAGGGGATTTTGATTAGTATGGATGGTTGTTTCCTTTTTAAGGATGTAATGCTTCCCTTGGTGGCAATATTGGACAATGGAATACATTTCCTTGTCATAAGTGGGGTACTTGCAAAAAATATATGAAAGTGTCTCACTGTTATATGTCATTGGATGGCCATGCTGAGTGAGGACCACACCCATGACATAGTCTGAATCATTTGTCTCAACCTCAAAGGGTTTACATAGATATGGTAAGGTAAGGACGAGTGACGAACATAAGTGCTTCTTCATCTCCTCAAATGGGTGTTGTTGTGGCTTGGACCGTATTAACTTGGACTTAGATCCACATTTGGTCTCTTGGATAAGGGACCAAGCAATATTAGAGAATCCCAACACAAATCTATGATAGAATTTTGCAAGGCCTAGGAAGTTGCAAGGCCTAGTGAGAGTCGTCGGGGTCGACCAATCGTGAATTGCTTGGATCTTGGTTGGATCTACATGAACACCATGTTCGTCCATGATGTATCCCAGATACTGAACCTTTTCCATGAAAAATGAGAACTTATCTATATTGGCATATAACTTGTGCTATCACAGGGTGTTGAGGACCTGGTGGATATGCTGCAAATGTTCTTCCCATGTTCTACTGCAAATGAGGATATCATCTATATATACAACCAAAAAGGAATGGGTGAATGATCGTAGAATGTCATCCATCATCCTCATGGAGGTTTCCAAGGCATTAATTAAGTCGAAGGGCTTGACTTACAACTCAAAAAGGTCTTCCTGATATTTTAAGGCAGTCTTCCAGACATTGGTCTACTCAATTGGCACTTGATGATAGCCAAACTTTAGGTTAATCTTGCTGAAATAATTGTCCCCCTTGAGATGGCCGAGGAGGTCATCGATCTGGGAATGGGATATTGATTCTGGACTATGATCTTGTTTAGAGCTCAGTAGTTAATACATATTCGCCATGTCCCGTCTTTCTTTTGTACCAACATAATTGGGCTCCCACAAAGTGTGGAGTTGAGTCGAATGTGCCCCTTTTAGATTAACTCTTGAATCTAGTGTTTGATTTCTTCATTCTCCATGAGGGAATTCGTGTATACTGTCCCATCAGGTAAAGGCGCACTAGGGATCAAATCAATGGAATGCTTGACCTGGAAATGTACTAGAACCCAAATAGGTGTGGTGAAGACGTATTTGTATGCTTCCACGATCTTGTCCACCTGTTGTTGTTGCAAAGATGGGTTCTGTGTGTAGGCAATGGATGTTTTCATGATCTTTTGTTCACCCTCAGAATGAACCATGAAGAGTACAAAGTTCCCTGTCTATGAGATTACCTTCCTACATTGCTTCACTATGATGAGAGACACTGCAGTAGCAGAAAGTGTCTATGGTATCCTATAGAGCTTCTTTCCCAAAGTAATAATGACACAACGAGGTCTAGATTCATACACAACATGATGTTTCCACATATATGGTTGTCCTAAAACAACATCACAAACTTAAAGCGGGGAAACATGACACATTACCTCATCTTTGAAGGGCTTTATGCTATAGGAGAGGTGACATTGTTGATTGACGTGGATGTATCGTACATAGTTCAACCAACCAATGTTGTAGGGTTGGGGATGTGGAACCGTCGAAAGCTTCAATCTTTTGATGACCTTGACTGAGACAAGGTTCTTCTTACTACTACTTTCAACAATGAAATGTAGTAGAGTCCCCTTGCACCCATAGTTGCAAATGGAAGAGGTGCTCCCATTCCTCTATCTCCTATGAATTTTATGATTAACATTTGTGGTTGTGATGGTGGCACTAGGTTCTGTGTCAATGATATGCTCTATCTTCCCCTTTCTTTATCTGCATCAGTTTCTAAGTTAGATTCTGGAACTTGCACCACTTGTCGGTGTCCTTCTTCAATTGCCCATTACCCTTCTTTACTTGCGGCTTAGACTGGTTGTCAGGAATATTGGTGGTCCTTGTTCTATCCTTTGGATTGTGAATTAGGGCCACTGTTTACCAACTTCTGCTATTGATTTGCAGACCCAAAATTTCACTTATTATTTTTCTTAAACTTTTGCTCAATATTTATAGCATATCGGTAAGATGCTCCTAGTGAGGATATGTCCAGGAAATCCATCTCCGACTGAATGTACCTGTGCAAGAAACTACGATACTTTAGAACCAAGTGTCATTCAAAGTCTCTAATACCCATCTTTGAGCACAGGGTATGGAATATATTGGCATACTCCAACACCGTTTGGTCTCTTTCCTAGTGTAATGTCGTCAACCAGGTGTGTTGGTCATCATAGTTTTTGGCGGGGTAGAATTCCTCTTTGACCACTATTGGGCACCCAATATGCAAGTCAATTATAGCTAACATACGAAGTGTGCAATATTTATTGTCAACCTAGGGAAGTCTTGTATTTCAAGGATAACATGCACTATATATGCTTAAACATTGAGTTGCTGTAAATAAAAAATCCTATCCTCTGCTTAGCTACGTTCATCCAAAGAATCCACTTAATCTAGTATACCTTCTAAGGAATACAGCCACAATTACCTTCTATTGTTCTTGATCTAGAATTGAAAGATTCATGAAATCACATCTAGATTACTTTTACAGAAAATGAAATCCCGTTTACCAAACCATCTAATGTTTACCCAACTATCTTGATATGATTATTCTAGAAATCCAAAATACATGAATTGAGTTCAGTTATTCTAGAAATTCAGAGTACAGGAATTGAGTTCAACTATTCTATGAATTCAAAGTACAGGAATGAAATTCTACAACTATAAAAGCAAAGAAGCAAACTGCAAAGATCTATGGAAACAACAATTAAAATATCTAAGGATGAATAGAGCTGTTACAGCTACCACGCAGTTGCATAAGGAACAATTACTTATACAGTCGACTGTCACACCATGCCACTACAGCTTTCAAGAGATGCCACTAATAACACACTGTAAATCCACAATTGTTGCAGCTTACTATGAGAAAATGGAATTAACACAACATCACACAACAAAATAATTAAAATTCCTAATTTAACTTAGCAATCCCTGTGGGAAGGTGGGCCCAGCCTTCACACAGAAATGCTGGAAGTAACGCACATTAAAGCACTGAAATTGAAGTAACTCCTTGTATTAAAAAGGCATATCAAATACACAACCTCAATCACATATTAGTACAATAAATTGGTTAAGAATTCAACCCCTGGCTCAAAACAGTTCCCCATATTTATACAATTTCAATCATAACATCCTATCCCTATTATTGGGCAGCCATGAAAATCTTTGATCTTCAGGTGGCCTTAATTACAACAACGGTTACAGTCGTGGCAGGATGAGAGTAGGAAATAAAAGGAGACTGTTAATTGACCCAGAAATAATGATATCCGCAGATCACAACTATACACGAGCAGTGGCACATTGTTTCCTTCCAAATCTGTCGCATTCTATTGCAGCTACCCTTGTATAGATTTTCCTAGAATAATATACTGAGACCGCATTCTTTGGGAAATGGTAGGATGGATGGCAATCAACTTAAGAAATGAATGTCCATATTTCCCTTAGCATGTTTAGCCTGTTGTACTTGCATTCTCTATATCTCTAAATACCTTTACAAACCATCATATATTAGCACCTTTTCAAGATATAGAGCCTTAACTACCACAATCCTAAGTATTAATAAAATAAGACAATAATTAATCATACCTTTGTGACTTGAGGAGCAGAGTGAGGGAAAAACATATGTTTACCATGCTCAATAAGGTAGGATAAGGCAAAAAGAGGTGAATAGGGATGGTAAAAAAGGGGCCATTTCTGGGCCCAACATCTTCCCCCAACTGTCATATTGCATGTCCTCGTGCAACAACCTCCATTACTCTGAATCTGAATCTTGCACTATGCTTTGTTCATGGAGAGAATAAAATTTGTAGGGGAATTCAGACGTTCCTTCTTTTTCTATAAACCCCTTATGGACAACCCAATAATTCCAACATTTCTGCTCTTCTGCCCTAGTCAATGAGAAATCCTCCTTGTAGAGTTTTGCTGGCCACCAGATGAGAGGAAATTTAAATTTCAGTCCCAACCAATTAACCCCACATTCCCTTATACATCCAACATACCCCTCAATCCTGGAAAGTGCTTGTTCAAAATTTCTATAAAAATAGGGATCCCTATTTCTAAGGGTTGGAGAGGAAACCTGCCATCTATGCTTACTACCTTCCAAAACTGTTTGTTGATGTGTGGAAATTTGGCTGGTACAAGTAGAATTAACCCCTTCCTGCAGTTCCATTATATGCTGAGTTTGGATGGGGCATGAAAGTAGACTCTGGTGTCGAGCAAGAAAAATATGAGGATTTTGAGGCTCACTTCAGATCCACAGATTAGAGTGGGCTTCATTGTGAGGAAAGGTTTGAAAAGACATTTCCCACTAAACATGATTTCTCACAAAAGAAGCAAAAGACCTTAGCTGAACATCGCCTGAAAAAGGAACAGGATTCGAATGGTGGTCCAAAGGACAAGCCATCTCATGCAAATACAACTCACACAACAAATTCTGGTCTTCAAAATTACTTCTCAAAATGTTTCCAATAATTTTGCTAAGGTTGCTATCTCAAATGATCTTCCTTCTTTCACAGCCCTTAACTTAAACCAAATAAATTGCTCAAATAAAAATACCGAGTAAGAGGAGGAATGTACCCTAGTGCCCAATAGTTCCTAAGAAAGAGCATACATCTAGTCTTTTTCTGCCTGCATAGATTTGAACTTTTTCAACTCCCTCAACTCCTTCTGTAGTTCTTCCTCACGGAGTTTCTGGGTCATGAGTTCTTCTGCCCATTTTTCCTTCAGTCCCCTGATAGTATTTTTATGTTCAGCGAGGGAAACCATCCCTTCTTGGTAGATTTCCACCTGACTTCTCCATTTTCTTACTTCCATTCTCAAGATTTAGATTTCTTCTGTAGGCTTCAGGGTTTCTTCTTCTTCAGGATACTCCTCCTTGTTAGAATCTAGATGAATAAAATTTTGAAGGGGTTCAGTCCACACCTTATCACCTGATCTGCCACATTGGATATTTTGCACTTCTGAGGTTATTTCTGGGGGTGCTAGTTCTTGTGTAACAGCATCCCTTCTTGAATTTTGTTTTGCAACAGCTCCAACCACTTCTGGAGATGCTGGTTCTTGTGTAACAACATCCTCTTTCTGGGATTCTCCTATGGCAAATTTGGCAGCGAATTACAAGGTATTAAATTGAGCACATAGATCTGTGGACAAACACATAACTCACATGATAGATCACACAATTTACTCAGTTATTGAAGAATGAAACAATGCAAAAATGGCTTGCAGCTATGAATGCTTTTCATTAATAAAAGAGTAATTAGATAGATAATTACAATGAATTACAATGGCTTTAATAGCCACAAGCAATTCGAATCCACATGAGGAAGTTCGAATTGATTAGACTCTACTTGAATGATTAGACTCTACTTGAATGTAGGTAACCAAGACCTTGTCTAAATCACTATCGGAGGACTCAGTGGTTAACTGACCTTGTCTAAACCATAACTAGAGTTCATCGGAGCTCTAAAACACAACTAAAGTGTTACATTCAATGTTGACTAAGGTTAACTGATAGTGGTAGGTGAGAAATGCACCCCACATGTGTTCATTCAAGTAAACCTAGCGCTAACTGAATGTAGAGGACTAGAATTGAATGTAACTGACTCCTAACTTAGCTTGACTAGTCATTAACTAAAGTGAACTGACCTTGGTTGGTTTTGGCACTCCCAGTGGCTTCCTAAATTGTAGGGATTGATCTAGGAGGCTCCTAAACTTATGCAATCAAGTGCAATAAGTGGCAGTGAGCCTCAATTAGTGTTCCCCACACTTTAGTAACTGAAACATGTGCCCCAATTAGGTCAAGTGGACCCAATGGTGTTAATGACTATAAATAGACTGGATGGACTCCCGATTTAGACATGACTCCCAATTTATACATATGACCAAATTTGGACAAGGGAGGATTAATAATCCTAACACCCCCCCTGAATGCTAACTTGGACAAACTGTGGGCCCTGGTAACTAAGACCATAGGTCACCCATTACATCAAGTAAAGTAAAGTAACTGCTCAAAAACAAAATGCTGGGGAAAAAACCACATGGGAAAAAATCCCCCCCTCTAATTAAGCAGGTAGAATTAGGATCAATCTGGTTCTTCTGTGCATAGGTATCCTAGGGCCTGGCATGTGAACCTCTCCATCATTATTTCTGGAGGAATATTCCTCTTTGGAATAAGAATGATATGCTCAACTAAATAAAAAATATAGACAGCTGCCGGATGAAGACTGGACCCATGTAGAGCAACTGATGTCAACTGAAAAGTGAGAAAAGGTTCTTGAGAATTCAGAGAATGTGAGGAACACTCAAGAAACTGATATGTTGCATCCATAAACAACAAACCATGAGTGGTAAGAACAGCCCCAAGTGTTAGGAGCAGGTGTCCAGGCAGATGTAGAAAATCTTCCTCTTTACTAGTTCTGTGAGGAGATGAGCATGTGATCAATGGTAGAGAAGCACTGGGACTGTTGAGAGCGAATTCTTGAGCTCCATAGTCTGATATAGCTTCTGAAATATATAATGAATCACATAATAAAATATTAGCCACCTCATATGAGGAAACTAACACCAAATCCCCTTCAGCATTTTTGAAGAGAAAGTGCGGTACTTGATTTTTCACACCGAAATTGGTGAGAGCAACTACAAGCATGACTGAAGGCTTTTGGATTTTAAAATATGAACCAAATAATATCAGATCAGAAAGTAAATCAGATCTAAATAGGTTCAAAACAGATCCAAAACTGTGAAATGGAATCAAATCCCCAGCAGCAGTTTTGTAGGAGACTTGTGGTACTTGTTTCTTCACACCGTTGATGAGAACAGCTACAAGTGGTACTGAAAGATTATGAATTTGACATATTAAACCAAGCAATATCATATCATATCTAAATAAGATCATATCAGATCCAATAAGGTTAATATCATATTCAAATAAATGGTTAACCGAGACGGTGGATGCACAACTTTCTTCTTCTTCAAAATTCTGAATTTTGGTGCATGCAATCCTGCAGGAATTTGCTGGAAAATATAGATCATGGGGAGAGAATGGATCACTCTAGTAATCTGATATTTCTTCCAAAATATCCAAGGTATCACATATTTTCACACCAGTAGCAACATTAGAGGGAGAAAAATCAAATTTCTCTTCACTTTCGGAAGCAATTACTAATAAATTTTGCACAGAATTTAAAGGAAACTCACCAGTGAATGTTTGCATGGAAGTGCAGCAAAATTTTTCTTCAATAAACCACTTATAATATGAAACGAGAACTCGACACAGTTCTCGTTTTTCTCTCTCCTATTTTTAGTAGCTATTATTACCTCCGTTTCAAAAAGGTTGATACCAGTATCACACATTTTCATTTTGAGGCATTTTTTGGGGCCTTTGAATCATCTTTGCCATAAAATATTTTTAATTTCTATTTTCAAGTGTGATTTTTAGAAATTTAACAAATTAACATACATTTAGAAGCAAGTTATATTGAAAAACATATACATTTTGCAAATTTTTCTTTAAAAAAAGTCATTTTTATTGACAAGTTTATAAGAAAATCTAGAAAAGAAAGATATTTAAAACAATTTTCAATGGATTTTTAGAGATATTTTGTATAAAAATGATACTATTTTATACTATTTTCCAAAAAGTGACAATTCACATAAATTCAAGAAAAACTATACCATATATTTGTAAATAACATATTAAAAACATTATATATAGAAATTTTATTTCTAAAATAAAGTTTGCAATTCAAAACATTACTAATATATCATATCAAAAAGTTGTCAAAATTAACATTTTCTTCAAGGCATGAAACTAATCAATAATATCAGGTAGGTCAAATTCTTCATCGAAATTGGAATTTTTTGAGCTTGACTTTCTTCAAGAACATCAATGTCCTCTTCCATTGGATCTTCTATGTCTGCAAGATGCCCAAAGTTCACCTTCACCACTTTAAGATGGTGTCGTAGTCCATAGATCAAATTAAAGTGCTAGTCTTAATTTTAGATATAAGGATATATACTCATGGTGTCTTTCAATGATAAAGGGCTTTGAAAATAATCACATTTCAATTGAAAATAATAAGTTAATTAGAATATCATATTAAATTAATTAAAATACTTGATATTATAAAACATTATTTCTAATCTTTATTTTCATTATAACATTATTGTTATTATAAATATATTGTATTAATTATAATATTAATTCAATGTTATTAATTTCATATAATACATATAATTTATATTAATTTAATGATAAACTAACTTTAATAAAATATTCAAACTCTAATCTAATATTAGAGATAAACTAAGTATTAACTCTTTAATGGTGAGCTAGTATTAATGGTGAACTATGTGTCCTTATGGATTAGAATAATTCATTCAAAGTGATAGAAACAATTAATAGATCATTCAGATAGATAGAAACAATGAGTAGACGAATTATAGAATTGAGAAAATAAAATGTAATATATAAAAGTATCCCAAATATTATAAAATTGGAAAAAATATAAAATATAAAACGATAAGTCTGAGAATATAAAATTACACGAGTGAATCCATATAGGTAAATTCATTATTATTTATTTATACCAAACCTCGGAGTAAATTGTATTATACTACAAAGCCAGCCACATGATATATTAACACTATATAAAAAGTATAAGGTATTTCTTGTCTAATAATAAATTAATAAATTGAATATGATTAGTAAAACGGAAGCCTTAAAATCCAAATAATTATATATAAAAAATCCAAAATTTTGATTATTCACTTTTTTTTTCTTTCTCATAAATCTCTCTTTTTGGTGGACACATGTATCAAAAATTACTGGATTAAGATTATGTTTATAGCTCATTTTGAGGGACGCTGGGAAGCGAGGAGGGAGCGAAGCTCTGCTCCTTTGGCCGCCAAAGGGTCGCCCTCACTGGTGGCGTGATTCTGAGATTATGTTTATAGCTCATTTTGAGGGATGCTGGGAAGTGAGGAGGGAGCGGAGCTTTGCTCCTTTGGTCGCCAAAGGGTCACCCTCATTGGTGGCACGATTCTAAGAATCACGCCACCAGTGAGGGTGGCCCTTTGGCCGCCAAAGGAGTGGAGCTCCGCTCCCTCCTCCCTCCAAAATTTTGATTATTCACTTCTTCTTTTTTCTTTCTCATAAATCTCTCTTTTTGGTGGACACATGTATCAAAAATCACTCGATTAAGATTATGTTCATAGCTCATTTTGAGGACGCTGAGAAGGGAGCAGAGAGCGGAGGCTCCGCTCCGTTGGCTGCAAAAGGGCCGCCTCACTGGTGGCGCAATAAATTTTAGTTTTTTTGCTCATTCGTGACGAAATAAATAGCCCCCCATTTCCACTTGGGTGCAATTTCCCACACTTTTCTTTAATTACCATCTATGCTTCTATCATCATATAACCTCGGTCAGTGTCGGTCCCGGGAAGCTTAGACCTATAATATATTATTATTTTCCAATAATACATATGCAATTATTTTTATATCTAGAAAAAAAGTTTTTTTTCTATTGGATAAAAATATTTTATTACAAGGGAAGTTAAGTTGCACATGTAGGGATCAAAAATACATTCAGTATCAATCAATCAGCCGCGGCTCGAGTGCACCATTGATGGAATAGTGTTAAAAGGGATAAAAAATAAATCAATGTACATAGAATCACCTTTTAGTATTCAATTAACCCTTCCTACTTGGGAATAAGATTCTTACTATTGGGTGGGAAACGTAGGACAGATAACATTTTAAGACTAGTGCTTTACCTTTCTTATAGTTTTTTACATGTATTTATTTATAGAATTTATTTAAATTTAATTGGATTGATTTTGAAAAAATTAATGAAATTTAGAAGAATGTGTAAATTTGAGAAATATATTAAATTTATTTAAATTTTATTATAGTGATTTTGAAACTTAATGAATTTGTAGGGCATATTATTGTAGACTATTCAAGTTAGGTGTGAAGTGTAAAATCAAATTAATTATAAAAAGTTTAAATATTTGTGTGATAAAAATTTGCTAATTTAATTTGATTTTAATCAACTTAAATTTATCTTTAAATTTTGGTATGGATTTTTGAAAATACTTTTTATTTTTGAAGATATAATATAACTTTATATTATAATATCTCCGTCATATTAAAACTACTTAATACAATTATTCATAAAATATTGATATATTAATTAATACTTATCATTATTAAAATGTAATCTAAACAAACAATCTCATAACAAAACATGATGCCCAAGTGATAAGTCAAGTAATATGTTTGACTAATTATAACAACCACACAACCAAAATAAGACAAAATTAAATTTATAATAAATTATTGAAAATGACATAACCTTATTCACAAAATTGGACATTTCTTTTCTTAAAAAAAAGGATTCGAAGTCTTCATAATAAAATTGAATATGGTCAAATCGAACT
>LPNX010439163.1:488868-526906 GCA_001517045.1 Pseudotsuga menziesii
TCCCCCCCCTCTAATTAAGCAGGTAGAATCAGGATCAATCTAGTTCTTCTGTGCACGGGTATCCTAGGGCCTGGCATGTGAAACTCTCCATCATTATGTTTGGAGGAATATTCCTCTTTGGAAGAAGAATGATATGCTCAACTAAATTAGAAATATAGACAGCTGTCGGATGAAGACTGGACCCATGTAGAGTAACTAAAGTCAACTGAAAAGTGAGAAAAGGTTCTTGAGAATTCAAAGAATGTGAGGAACACTCAAGAAACTGATATGTTGCATCCATGAACAGCAAACCATGAGTGGTAATAATAGCCCCAAGTGTTAGGAGCAGGTGTCCAAGCGAATGCAGAAAATCTTCCTCTTTACTAGTTCTGTGAGGAGATGAGCATGTGATCAATGGTAGAGAAGCACTGGGACTGTTGAGAGTGAATGCTTGAGATCCATAGTCTGATATAGCTTCTGAAATAGATAATGAATCACATAATAAAATATCAGCAAACTTAGATGAGGAAACTAACACCAAATCCCCATCAGCAGTTTTGAAGAGAAAGTGCGGTACTTGATTTTTCACACCGAAATTGGTGAGAGCAACTACAAGCATGACTGAAGGCTTTTGGATTTTAAAATATGAACCAAATAATATCAGATCAGAAATTAAATCAGATCTAAATAGGTTCAAAACAGATCCAAAACTGTGAAATGGAATCAAATCCCCAACAACAGTTTTGTAGGAGACTTGTGGTACTTGTTTCTTCACACCGTTGATGAGAACAGCTACAAGTGGTACTGAAGATTATGAATTTGATATATTAAACAAAGAAATATCAGATCAGATCTAAATAAGATCATATCAGATCCAATAAGGTTAATATCAGATTCAAATAAATGGTTAACCAAGACGGTGGATGCACAGCTTTCTTCTTCTTCAAAATTCTGAATTTTGGTGCATGCAATCCTGCAGGAATTTGCTGGAAAATATAGATCATGGGGAGTGAATGGATCACTCTGGTAATCTGATATTTCTTCCAAAATATCCAAGGTATCACATATTTGCACACCAGCAGCAACATTATAGGGAGAAAAATCAAATTTCTCTTCACTTTCGGAAGCAATTACTAGTAAATTTTGCACAGAATTTAAAGGAAAATCACCGGTGAATGTTTGTATGGATGTTGGTTCTTGTGTGGAAACTTCCTCCTGAATTTTGATATTCTTATCTACCTAATTATCAGCTGCGATCTCAGCAGGGGAATGTAAGGCTACTGGTTCTTGTGTGACAGATCCTTGTTCTTCTTTTTCCTCATGCTGCTGGGATTGGATGTCTTCTTCAATATGAAGCTGTTCTTCAAGGATTTCAGTATCACCTAAGGATTGTGATTGAGCTTGTTTATCTTCACCTAAATCCACATCAGGAATGACATCCAATTCGAGGTTGGTTTCCTGTTGCATCTCAAGAGTCTCTACTGCAATTTTCAAGGATGTTGGTTCTTGTCTAGCAACATCCTGGTTTACTTCTTCATCTCCCTATTGCTGTGCTTCCATTTCCAATACCTCTATGTCCTAAGACAATTCTGGAGTCATGGTACAAATGTCTTCATTGAATTCCAGAATGTCTTCAATCCCTGGTTCTTCTTCTCTCATTTGGACAGCCACTTGGACAAGAACATTCAAGGATGTTGGTTCTTGTGTGTCAGCATCTTGTTCGACCTCATCATTGTTTTGTTGTTGTGGTTCCATTTCTATTATTTCTGTGTCATGAGAGAGTTCAAGGGTCACAGCGCAATCTTCATCCATAAAATCAGGAATAACCTCATCCTTTGGTTCCTCTGTCCCAAGGTTGGTGGCAATCTCTACAGGATTATTCAAATATGTTGGTTCTTGTGTGGCAGCATCCTGCACATCTGAAACTTTCTTCTCATGAAGTTTCTCTTGGGGAATTTCACCATCTCTCAAATCGATAATTTCATCAGGAATATTGAAAGATGCTCGTTCTTGTGTGGTAGCATCCTGCACATCTGAGACTTCCTTCTCATGAAGTTTCTCTTGAGGAATCTCACCTTCTCCCAAATCAGGTTGTCCCTGTCCTTCCACAATTGTAGGTGCAGACTGTTGTGTTGTAAAGGCTTGAAATATGACCTTGTATCCTGACTCATCAAAGATTTCTCCACACGTAGGACAGACCACTCTTTCTTCCTCATTTCCAGCCTTGGTAGGATTTGATCTTTCCAGTTCATCTGCAACTTCAATCAATGTGTGTAGCTTCCTTTCACTCTATTTTCTGCATGCTTCCTTCCAATTTTCCAATTCTTTTCTGAGTTCTTGTACTTCCTATTTTAATAGCCTATTTTCAAATAGAAGTCCTTCAATTTTAGGTTCTTCTTTGACTGGTCCCTGTGGGGCATCAATTGGTTTGGGTCTAAGAATGGGGAACTCAATTTGTGCTTCTAAGGTTTCCCATATTTCCCTTGATGCTTCTGTTGCTGTGATTGAACTGGTTCTTTTCTGTCTTATTGGTGGTGATTCCTTTATTTCATCCTTTATTCCATCCTTTGATCTCCTCATTTTTCTATGTGGTGCTAGAGTTTCTAGATTCACAGCTGAAGTGGAAGGGATATCCCCAGTTCCAACATTTTCTTATTCTTTGGGATGTTCTTTCTCAATCAGGGTTCCTCCCCATTCAGGGCAAGATTCAATGGTCACCACCTCAATGTTTTCTTCTATTATCATAGCTCTAACATCTTCGGTTTCAACTGTCGCAGCATCTACTGTTGCTCCAGTTTCAACCTCTGCTATCAGAGCTACATCCTCTCCCAATTGTTCTGCTTGTTCTCCTGACTGATCCTCTGATCCAGTCTCATCTGCCCCCCCCAAATAAATTGGAGGGGCTCTGAACCTCCTATTGCTCTACATTTCCCCCCAACTGTGGAGTGACCGGATCTTCTTGATTTGGAACACCGGGTAGAAGAACGGGTTCCTGAACTTGAGCTGTAAATTACTCCCAGGTTTGGTTGTGTTGAGCAAGGTTCCGTAAGATTATTAATTTAATGAGGCCATGGTGGGTAAGTGAAGAGAGTGGGTGCTTAGCAGTTCGGAAAAACCCAGCCATATGATGTAAATCATTGAATAAATAGAAGGGAATGTTGAGCAAAACCCTGTGATGGAGGTGAGATAATAAAGGAAATTCAGAGTGATAGACTGTTTGATACCTACCTTCACAAGTGATATATTTCTTGAGAAAAATTGCTACTTGATTCCATGGGCATGGTAATGAATATAATGCTATCCCCCTCTGTGACGGTTAAATGTGCTTCCCTTCCCTGAGAAAATCCTGTACTGCTACTGGATTGGGGGTTCTTCGTCCAAACCAAGCTATACCCACCTGGGGAAGACCATTGACCTCAGCCACTATGTCTTCAGAGACTTCAAAAAGCAATCCCCAAACCTCTAACTGGGTTTTCGTAAGATTCAAGGCGAACTGCAAAGCTACTTCATGGTGAAATCCATTCAGGCATTGGAAGAATTTAGTCCAACCCACAGCTTGAAAGATAGCGAAAACTTCAGCATTTCGTCTGAGTTCTCGCATATTTGGAGGTTCATACCAAGCTGGAATACCCATGTCTGCCAACCTTCAGAGATATGTTGTAGTCCGACAAATTACAGATTCTGACAATGGAGGTTAAAGCACAGAGTATGCATGAACAGCTAAGAGTGGAGTTGTGTAAATTCGAAAAATTTCAGTGTATCGAATTATTTGAAATTGATCCTAGAATAGGAAAGGTGGCGGTTATTAGGTAACATAATTAGTCATTACATCGCACGAGTGAATAGTTAACGATGTAATAATGGGCGTAGAAAGGAAGGTATGATTGATATTGCCAAATCCAATTAATACTTAATCAAGTAGTTAATCAAAGCCATACCTTTGAAAATGCGCGATGGATGATGTCCTTTGGAGAATAGTAGAACGTGTGAGGTGTAGTCATTAAATGTAATCATTATCACAGGGATGTTGTAATGACGTTTCCCACCAGTGAACCATCGTGTCAAATTGGTTGGAAACATGATGAATGCTAGAGGATAAATCGAGTCACCGGTGTCAAGGATCAGAGCCATATCTAGAGGAGTTGCTAGCTTGCAAAAAGTTCTGCCAATAACAAAGGAGTCACAGCCGCAGGCCATAAAGAAATCAGACAGTTTAGCACAGGCATGGCCTTGGATTATAGAAAAATCAGCCAAATGTAGTGGAGTTGCAGCTACTGAAAAAAGTGTCGCAGCTGCTGGAAAAGGATGAAAAGGTGTGAGGCGAACGAAAGTTGATTGTTTGGCAGCTACCGAAAAAGGTGTCGTAGCTGCTGGGAAAGGATGAAAAGGCGTTAGGAAAACGGAAGTTGATTGTGTTGCAGCTGCCGAAAAAGGTGTCACAGCTACTGAAAAAGGATGAAAAGGAGTTAGGCAGATGGAATTTGACTGTGTTGTAGTTGCCGGAAAAGGTGTCACAGCTGCTGGAAAAGGTGTTGCAGTGGTGCGAAACGGGATTTATGGGAAAAATTCAAACGGTGTCGCAGCCGCTGAAACAGAAGTTATGGGCAAAGGTAAAATGGTGTCGTAACTGTCGAAACAAAAGATATGGGCAAAGCTAAAACAGTGTCACAGTTGCCGAAAAAATGGTGTCGCAGCTGCCGAAAAAAGTGTCGCAGTTGCGACAGATTTATTTAAAGAAAAAAAATTTGGTGCAGGAAGTTACAGAAGAACGACATTGGTCACCAGGCCCGATGATGACCACCGTTCTTAGGCACTTTCCTACACATTTCATAAAAACAAAAAAATGGATCAAGTGCCAAAGAAAAAGATAACAATAACATAAAAAAATAATTTATTTATGTACAAAGATTCATATGCGATTTACAGTGATTAATTAAGGATTGATAGGGGCAGAGAAAAATTCTTGCCCTTGTGCTAATTGGTAGTCTAGATTAGCTGTAATTTGTGAGATAAATGCATCCTTTGAAATGGAATTATGGTACAGTCGCATCCTGTGACCATTAGCAAATAATGGTGTGCGATTCTCATCAATGGTTACCAAGCGGACCGTACCATTATCAAATACTATGTCTACTAGGTATGGGCCCAGCCATCTTGTGCGTAGTTTACCCTTGAAATCTCTTTTGAATCTGGAATCGTATAATAGTGCCCAGTCTCCCTCATAGAATACCTTTTTTTTTATGAATCAGTCATGCCAATTGAATCTATGTTGCTGAATTAATACAGTCTGGTCTACAGCGGCTAACCGGTTCTCGTCCAGTTCGTTTAATTGATTCAATCTTCTCTTCTGGGATTCAGTTACATCTAGGTTTACCTCTATGGTTGTCTTCAAAATATTAATCTCAAATTCAATTAGGAAGACGACACTTTTCCCATACGCCAAGTCGTAAGGAGAGAAACCTGTAGTGTTGTGCCAAGTGGTACAATATGCCCACAATGCTTCCAGAAGTCTATCACCCCAATCTCTACAATGGCTCTTGACCATCTTTGTAAGGATAGCTTCAATGACTTTGTTTGTGCTTTCCACCTGGCCATTGGCTTGGGGATGGTAAGGTGAAGCTATCCTATGTTGAATATGGTACTTCTGTAGCAGAGTTTCAAATTGATGCGACACAAACTGTGGTCCTCCATCGGTAACCACTTCCTTGGGTACCCCAAAGCGGGTAAATATTTCATTATACAAGAAATCAATCACATCATGGTCATTAGCCTTCGCCAAAGCCACAACTTCTACCCATTTCGTCATGTAGTCGGTACAGACTAAGATGTAGGATTTCTGCTTGGAATGAGGGTTGATAGAACCAACAAAATCTAAAGCCCACCTATCAAAGGGTTCAACCACTAATTGTGGTTGCAAAGGCATTTGATCTAATCTATTGGGATGACCCATCCTTTGGAAGCTATCAGAAGACTAGACATATCTTTTTGCATCCCTGAAAAGGGTCGGCCAATAGCATCACATTCTCAGCGCTTTGTGTCCTGTCCTTCTGTCTGCAAAATTTCCCCCACAAGGCTCATCATGGCAGGCCTTCAATATATGGAATATTTCATCTTCTCTCACACACCTTCTGATCTCAAGGTCAAGGCCTGTGTAGAAGAGATGACCGTTTACCCAACAATACCTGGCACTTTGCTGATTAATTTTCCTCTTTTCTCTTTTGGACAAATGTGCTGGAAGCTTTCCTGCAGCCAAGTAATTAGTGACATCTCCATACCAAGAGGAGCGAGCTGAAACTGCAAATAAGTGTTCATCTCAAAAAGAGTCCTCAACAGGCAAATTATCATCACTGTTAGTGAAACGAGATAAGAATTCAGCGACAACATTTTCTCTTCCAGGTTTATCTATAATGGTAATATCAAACTCCTATAATAATAAAAGCCATCTAGTCACCCTGGCATTAGTAACAGGTTTATTCATTAGATATTTGATGGCAGAGTGGTCAGTGTGCACAAATGTAGGATATCCAGTAATATAATGTCGAAATTTGTTAATGGAGTAAACAATGGCTAAGAACTCCTTCTTGGTGACAGTATAATTAAGTTCAGAAGGGGCTAAGTTTTTACTAATATAATAAATTGCATAAGGTACTTGACCATCCTGCTGTCCTAAAATTGCTCCAATAGCAGTATCAGAAGCATCTGAAGAAATGTGGAAGGGCAGGGTCCAAGTGGGTCCTCTTAAGATGGGAGTTGTGGACAGCTTCTCCTTAATCTTAACAAACGCTGTCTGGCATGCTTCATTCCAAACAAATTGCACATCCTTAATTAATAGTGAAAACAAAGGAGAGGCAAGTTTGGAAAATTTTTCTATAAATCTTTGATAATATCCAGCATGTCCTAAGAAACTTCGCACTTCTTTTTGAGTTGCAAGAGTAGGTATATTTTTTATTACCTTAATTTTTGAAGGACCCACCTGGATGCCATCAGCTGAGATGAAATCCCCCAATAATACTCCTTCACTCATCATCATATGGCACTTTTCAGTTCTTAAAGCGAGCTGGGTCTGTTCACAAAGAGTTAAAATCTTTTCCAAGTTTTTCAATGCTTCTTCAAAATCTTTGCCATAAGGAGTAAAATCATCCATAAAAATTTCCATACTATCATTAACTATTTCTGAAAATATGCCAATCACAACTCTTTGAAATGTTGTTGGTGCATTGCACAAGCCAAAGGGAAGCACTCTGTATGAAAACGTTCCCTAGGGACAGGAGAAGGTATTTTTATCTTTGTTTTCAGGAGCAATCTAAATTTGATTGTACCCGCTAAACCCATCCAGGAAGGAGAAGAACTTCTTCCCTAATAAGGTGTCGAGTACTTGATCGATAAAAGGCAAGGGAAAATGATCTTTTTGTGTTGCCTTATTCAACTCTCTATAGTCCACGCAGACTCTCCATTTACCATTTTTCTTGGGTACTATTATGAGTGGGGACACCCACTCGCTGTCTAAAATAGAATATATAAATCATGCTTCCAAGATTTTTTGAATCTCTTCCTTCACTATGTCCTTAATATTGGGGTTCATTCATCATTGAGGCTGGAACACAGGCCGGGAGTCACTTTTAATATAAATATGATGGGTGCACAGGTTAGAGTGAATACCCCTCATGTATGTGTACTCCCAGACAAATGCCCCCTTGTGTTCTTTTAAGAGACTGATCAAGCGCTTTTGTTCATCTAGGGAGAGGTCGGGGTTAATATTCAGGTTTTTTCCAGACTCTACCTCAATAGGAATACTTTTCGAATTTTTCAATACTAGAACTATATGCGTGTCACTAACTAATGCTTCTTCCATGAGATTTTCTTGTTCTTCCTCACCTAGAGTAACATTCAGGATTTGATAAAAAAAATTATTGACCGAAGTGGGTTCACTGATGAAATTATTAATGGCATCGTCTTCGGTTTCATCCTTAAAGGTTAAATCCTTCCCTATCGTTAATAATGGTTGAACGCCCTCTTCTTCCTCTGGCTCCATCCATAAAGGAGTTTCAACTTATAGGCTCGGTTGAGCTGGAGGATAGAGAGTGAGGTTATTTGTCTTGGTGCCATCTGATATGGTCGTAGACCCAAATTGGCAGCTGATGCAAGCATCAACTATGGCTAACCACGGCCTTCCCAGGATCAGTGGGTGTCCTTCTAGCTGCGACTTAGGTTGTAAAACCAAGAAGTCAGCAGGGTAATCCCAAGAATCAACTGAGATGATGAGATCATCCAAAATTCCTTCAGGTTTAATGGTGGATCTATATACCAGTTCTAAAATGGTGGGGGTTGGCCTAAGATTAGCGAGCCCAGGTTTTCTTACAGTTTCAATCGTCATGACATTAATCGTTGCTCCTAAATCTACCAGTACGTTGGGTATCTGTGTATGCCCAATCTGCATAGTGACAGTGGGATTCCCAGGATCGTCATATTTTGCCATAAGGGTTTTTCCCATTATTAATGCAGATAATTTTCCTATGACATGAATAGTGGGAGGATCCCTGGGTTTCCTTGTGCATAGATCCTGAACAGTTCTAGCATAGATAGGTACATCTTGAAGAGCTTGAAGGAGGGGAATTTTAACATAGAGATTCTTTAACTCTCCTAAGAGGTTAAACTAAGGTTGTCCCACTGCCTTTGGTAGCATTAATATTTCAGGGTAAGGTGGTTGCCTAATCAGCTGAGTAGGTTGTGCGTCGCTGGGTGTATTATTTTGTGTTTCAGCCGACACATTAGTGGGATGTTCAACATCTTCAATAATGGGGGTCATATTAGATAGATGTTGTGGGTTCACCCATTCTTCATGTACAGGGGATGGAACATCTTCAATGATCACAGGCTCTACTACCTTTCTTGATCGTAAGCGAATATCGTTGCAAGGCACAGGAGTAAGGGAGTAAGCGGGCATGTTGACAGTCTCAAATTGATGGACTATTTTATTATTTGGGTTAGTATTAGGTTGAGCAGGCAACTGAGGTCGTATTGGCATATTGGGAGTAGCATTGTTCTGCAATTGCAGCTGCAACTGCTAATAAGGCTGAGGGTATTGAGGAGGGTATTGTTGTTGAGAAAATGGTTGATGTGGAGGTTGCTGAGGAAACTGGTTCCCTAGATGGAAATTCCTCCATCCAGGAGACCAAGAAGTTGGTTGGTGTGGTGGCTGAACCCAAGGGTTCCAGGAGTTAAAATTTTGCATTGAAGGTTGAGAGGGGTACCATTGAGGATTAGAATAAGATGAAGGGAATTGTGTATTCATATTATGCATATTATTCCAATTATTCATGTTATTCGAAAATGGAAACAAGTCTGGAGTCATACCTTGATTTTGAGGCTTCCAGGGCTTCTTTTGTGCAATAAAGTGGGCTGGTTCCACCTCTGGAGTTGATGCCTGCAGAACAGCCTTCACTTGGGGAAGTGTGGGGCATTATTTTGTGTCATGGTTCAACTCACATAGATAACACACTTCTACCTTGTCGAGTGGGCACTCCTTCAGAGGGTGGTTCTTTCTACATTGAGGACAGAACACACATAGTCTGAGATCCTCTATTATCTGTTTCTGTTATGCCCTCAGGACGTCTATTTTCGAGGAGATAGAGCTCATCATTTCTGTTTTGAAATTTTCAAGGAGGTTTCCTATCTCTGCACGGGTGGCTCCTCCATTAGATGACTTCTGAGTTATGTTGAAGACATCATGTTCTAGCTTGTCCCGTTTGTCTCGCTTGTTTTTCTTGGAAGATTATTTGGAGTACCTTTTACATAATTCAACAATTTTCTCGAAAGACTTCTTGGAGATATCCTCCTTTCCTAACAGGTTTAACATATCTAGACAATCATCCCTAATCCCGCGAAGCAGGATTATTTTGAGCACATCTAAACCCATATTCATCTATCCAGCTCTCTGCACATTATATAAGAGCCTCTCGACAAAGTCCTCCAGACTTTCATCCTCCTTATGTAACATTTTAAATAGTTCTTCTCTCTTGTCCTTGGTATTGCAATACTTCTTATATTTCTCTAGGAACACCTGTTTCATTCTGTCCCAATTAGTGACAGCTCCACCTCATAGGCTCATGAACCAATGCAATGCATTGTCCTTTAGAGTGGCATGGAATAGTTTCAGCTTCTGCGCTTTGGTGGTGTAATCATAGCTGCGATAGAGGATATCAAATTCGAACAGAAATTCATCTGGATCCTCTGCCGCTTTTCCATAAAAGCGAGGAAAAACTGACGGCGATATATTTTTCATAAGGGCTATCCCTTCTGGTTGTTGAATTTGGAACTGAAGTGTAGCCATCATCCCTTCAGGTAGGGAATCGCCTTCATGATGATGATTTTCTCCCATTGCCTCTTCCTCTTTGGATTCGTGTTTGTTACTCATATCTTCTTCTGTTTTCTCCTCTTCATTCTTCCACTGATCAATGAATTTCTGATGGAGCTGTGTCCACTCTTCTTCAGTTACAACCTTCCCGTTAATGTGATAGATCAGATCTCGATCAGCAGATCCTGCAGTACTGACTCTATCCTCTTCTGCAAGGATATTTGAGGGTGTTGCAGCTGCTCGCCTGTTCTCCACTGTAGAACCTGACGCTGACACTCTAGGACTGGCAGGGCTTCTTCTGATAGGTGTTTCCTGATAGCGAGCCCTAGTAGAAGAATTGGTTCTATCAACCAGATCATCAATGAATGTTCTTCTCCCCAATTCTGGACCTCGACCACCTGCACTGTTAGTATTTTGTGGGGTTTTGGGATTTGTAATATGGTCATGCTTTACCCTTCTTGTATTCATGCAACCCAAATCATTCCAACGAAAAATTGAAGGAGACCGAATAGAAACAATTACAGGATGCAACTATGATAGTGTTTAATACTTATCCTCCCTGGCAATGGCGCCAAAATGTTGGGCACCCAATATGCAAGTCAATTACAGCTAACATATGGAGTGTGAATTATTTATTGTCAACCCAGGGAAGTCTTGTATTTCAAGGATAGCATGCACTATATATGCTTAAACACTGAGTTGTTGTAAATAAACAATCCTATCCTCTGTTTAGCTACGTTCATCCAAAGAATCCACTTAATCTAGTTTACCTTCTAAGGAATACAACCACAATTACCTTCTAATGTTCTTGATCTAGAATTGAAAGATTCATGAAATCACATCTAGATTACTTTTGTAGAAAATGAAATCCTGTTTACCAAACCATCTAATGATTTACCCAACTATCTTGATCTAATTATTCTAGAAATCCAAAAGACATGAATTGAGTTCAGCTATTCTAAAAATTCAGAGTACAGGAATTGAGTTCAACTATTCTTTGAATTCAAAGTATAGGAATGAAATTCTGCAACTATAAAAGCAAAGAAGAAAACTGCAAAGATCTATGGAAACAACAATTAAAATATCTAAGGATGAATAGAGCTGTTACAGCTACCACGTAGTTGCATAAGGAACAATTACTTATACAGTCAACTATCACACCATGCCACTACAGCTTTCAAGAGATGCCACTAATAACACACTGTAAATCCACAACTGTTGCAGCTTACTATGAGAAAATGGAATTAACACAACATCACACAACAGAATAATTAAAATTCCTAATTTAACTCAGCAATGCCTATGGGAAGGCAGGCCCAGCCTTCACACAGAGATGTTGGAAGTAACGCGCGTTAAAGCACTAAAATTGAAGTAACTCCTTGTATTAAAAAGGCAGATCAAATACACAGCCTCAGTCACAGCTTAGTACAATAAATTAGTGAAGAATTCAACCTTTGGCTTAGAACAGTTCCCCATATTTATACAATGTCAATCATAACATCCTATCCCTATTATTGGGCAGCCATGAAGATCTTTGATCTTCAGGTGGCCTTAATTACAACAACTGTTACAGTTGTGGTAGGATGAGAGTAGGAAATATAGGGAGACTATTAATTGATCCAGAAATAATGATATCCACAGATCACAACTATACACAAGCAGCGGCGCACTGTTGCCTTCCAGATCTGTCACATTCTGTTGCAACTACCCTTGTACAACTTTGCCTGGAATAATATACTGAGACCTCATTCTTTGGGAAATGGTAGGATGGATGTCGATCAACTTAAGAAATGAATGTCCATCTTTCCCTTAGCATGTTCAACCTGTTATACCTACATTCTCTATATCTTGAAATACCTTTACAAACCATCATATATTAGCACCTTTTCAGGATATAGAGCCTTAATTACCACAATCCTAAGTATTAATAAAATAAGACAATAATTAATCATACCTTTGTGACTTGAGGAGCAGAGCGAGGGAAAAACATCTGTTTAGCATGCTCAATAGGGTAGGATAAGGAAAAAAGAGGTGAATAGGGAAGGTCAAAAAGGGGCCATTTCTGGGCCCAACAACCACATCGACAAAATATTCCCAAGTGGGTTCTGTATTAAATATTTCAGATTCATCCCTCACATTCCTCATGTAGTACCCATCCCACTAGTCTTTGATATGGGGGAGGGACTTAAGGAGTGAAAAGGTGATCTTTTCACTGCCAATTTTTTTTTTAATAGAGAAGTAACCCTCTAACAGACTCAACCATTTTCCCAAATAATTTGCATTTATCTTTCCTTCAAATAATGGAATGCCAAAGTTAACATGTACCTTGAAGGGATTCTCACCCCTGAAATAACTGCTCATTGAAGGTGTATCCACCGTCGTCGATATTCTTAAAAGGATCTGAGCAAAGTTATCCATCATCTCGTTCCTCTCTTGCACAAGGGTTTCCTTGAGCAACAATTTAATAGGATATCCTGCTCCGTTGTATCTCTTTTCTTCTCCCTCCATGTGAGGCTACTTGGAATGACAAGAGATATTTTCCCCAAGCTCAACTAGCTCAATATCCAACGCTTGGTATTCATATCTCATCAGGGACATGCACTGGGAAACCAAAAGCGAAGAAGGATCTAATACCACTGATCCATATTTATGTGAGAATGAAATGAAAGAGCATATATATATTCACATACACATATATATGGGAATAAACACAGTGATACAATAAACTCATATTATATTAAATGAATGAAACATAACAAACTATAAAATAAAAGCAACTAGAATGGTGGTAGTTGTATCTTTGAGAAGAGATGTGGCAGCTACGCTCACTCATGACAAGATGAAGACAAAAGGAGTATGAAGGGACTTTTATCATAAATCCTTGGAGAGGAAAAAACCCTAAACCTAATCCTAGGAGATGAATCATCGTAAAGTTTGTGGCCCCAAGGTGGTTAGTTGAATAGTCCATCTCTCGGGGTCATAACTTTTGCATACGATCTTCGTTTGGGGCGCTCGATAGCCCTTTGGAAATGTATATCAAAGCTTCACAAATTTCTATTGGGGTGAAATGTATGTCATTGGAAACCATTTGGCCCCCCGAATCACCAAAACATGTTGTTTAGGACCTCAAAACGACCCCAAAATTTAGGGACCCAAAAAATTGTAGAAAATTACAAGAAAATTTCCAAAATGGAAAATTATTTTGTTCCATTGGAATAGGTGGGTGGACACCTATACCCATCTATATCAGTCCTCCCCCCTTAGGAAGCAATGGTCTCCATTGCATTTATTTCCCCCACCAAATAGGGAAAATTCTGTTGAACTTGACTCTTGGTGAGCCACTTTCCTTAGTGGAGGATCTTCCCTTTTTTAACAACTTGATATAGTTGTATCTTCTGCTAGCAAGTTCCCTTAACTAGTGTGTCCATGACCTAATCAATGGTTACTTGTTCCATGAATTTGGGATTAATCTCTGTAGATTTCAATTGTTCTTCCACCTCCGAGTTGTCCAACAGTGGTGCAAAATATGGTCAAAGGAGCTCCACATTGAATATTGGGTGCAAGCCAAGAAATGGAGGAATGCTTAATTCGAAGGAATTGTCACCAATTTCCTTGGTGATGGTGTATGGCCCATATCGAAGTGGATGAAGCTTGCGATGGGGTCTTGTGAGCCTCTCTTTCTACAAATGCAACCAAAACGTATCCCCCACCTGGAACTTGTGTGCAACCCGATGTTGGTGATGGCACTGCTTGTACTTAGTATTGTCATTTTTCAAAATGGCATGGAATTGTTGGTAGATTTGTTTGGATTCATTCAACAAATCTGGTGTCCTTATCAGGCTCAACCTGAGAATGGGAAGATTCCTCCTGTGTGGATGCAAGGGGCGGAGCTACATCAATTGGGGAAATTTGTTGGAAACCCAGGCACAATTGAAAAGGGTTGTCAGTGATAGAGCTATGAAGAGATATGGTAGAGCTATGCAGAACATAAGGAAGGATCTCATCCCATGTGCGAGGATGTTTAGAATTGCACATTCTCAAAAATTGCAGAATCATCTGGTTGACTACCTATGTTTTTCCATCAGTCTAGAGGCGGAAGGCAGTTCATTTGGTGAGTTTGGTATCCATAAATGACCATAGAATAGACCAGAAAGTGCTCAGGAACCTGTTTTCATGATCTGAAATGATAGTTAATGGAAACCTGAAATGAACACAAACATGCTCGAATAAGAGCTTAGTAGTGGCTTCGGTAGATATGCTCTTCTTGCAAGCTATCATAATTTCCATCTTAGAGAAACAATCCATGAACACAAACACACAGTCATTACCTTTCTTAGTTGAAGATAGTACTAACATGTAATGCATGGAGATGGATTCCCATGGCCCATTTGGAGTGGGAAGGGGAGTGTACAATCCTTGCTTTTTTACAGGTGGTTTCACAATGGCACATACAATGCAGGATATGATATATCGAATGACGTCTTCTTGGAGTTTGGGACAATAAAGATACTTTTTGCAAGATCACCATTGTCTTCTCAGTGCCATAGTGCCCTGGAACTCGACTGTAATGTGCTTCCCAAATCATCTTCGCACGTTTGCTTGAAGGAACACAGACATGGCCTAGGTGGCATAGAAATCCTTCCCAAAGATGAAAATATGCCACTAGTGTACCTAAACATAAGGATTGATATATGGGAGTGAAATCAGGATCACTATCATATAGTCACGACCATCCAAAGGTCTCATGGCCACAAGACTTGATCATTGTGGTTAATGCTCCTACTGGAGGTTGACTAAGGCAATCGACGAATGGATTGGTGCTTCCATTCTTTTATTAAATGTTCAAGTGGAACTGGTGCAAGCATGTGGAACACTTTTGGTGGCTTTCTTTCTATAACTTTCCTTGGGTTTGCATGAACTGCAATGGCTTGTGATCAGTCACGATGACTGTTTCTTTTCCAAGGATGTAATTCTTCCATTGGCGGCAGGCTTGGACAATGGAATACATTTCCTTGTCATAGGTGGGGTACTTGCGAATTGTATCTGAAAGTGTCTTGCTATGATATGTCACTGGATTTCCAATCTGAGAGAAGACCGCACCAATGGTGCAGTCCAAAACATCTGTGTCAATATCAAAGGGTTGTTGTAGATCTGGTAAGGTAAGAATCGGTGTTGAGCATAAGCGCTACTTCATCTCCTCAATTATGTGTTGTTGTGTCTTGGATCAGATGAACTTGGCCTTAGATCCACCTTTGGTCACCTGTCTAAGGGACCAAGCAATATTAAAGAATCCCAACACAAATCTATGATAGAAGTTTGCAAGGCCTAGGAATTTGTGAAGCTCTGTGAGAGTCGTTGGGGTTGGCCAATCGAGAATGGATTTGATCTTGGCCAAATATAAAAAACCATGTTCGTCCACAATTTATCCCATATACTGAAACCATTCCATGCCAAATTAACACTCCTCTATATTGGCATATAACTTGTGCTATCGCAGGGTGCTGAGGACCTGATGGCTATGTTGCAAATGTTCTACCCATGTTCTATTGTAGATGAGGATATCATCTAGATATACGACCACAAAGGAATTGGTGAATGGCCATATAATGTCATCCATCATCCTCATGAAGGTTTTTGGAGCATTAGTCAAACCGAAAGGCATGACCAACCACTCAAAAAGGCCTTTTCAAGATTTGAAGGAAGTCTTCTAGGAATTGTTCTGCTCAATTGGAACTTAATGATAGTCAGATTTCAGGTCAATCTTACTAAAATACTTGGCCCTCTTGACCTGGTCATCGATCTGGGGAATGGGATATCGATTCCGAACTGTGTTCTTGTTTAGAGATTGATAGTCAATACAAAGTCACCATGTCCCATCTTTCTTCTGTACCGACACATTGGGATCCCACAAGGTGAGGATTTGGGTCAAATGTGCCCATTTTGGATTAACTCTTGATAATGACATTTTATTTCTTCATTCTCCATGAGGGAACTCCTATATACTGGTCCATTAGGTAAAGGCACACCAGGGATAAAATCAATGGAATGCTTGACCTAGAAATGTACAAGAACCCTGAAAATTATGGTGAAGATGTCTTTGTATGCTTCCATGATCTTGTCCACCTATTTATGTTGTGTAGGGGGTGTGTGTGGAGGTGGTGGATGTTGTTGTGATCTTTTGTTCACCCTCAGAATGAACAATGAAGAGTATGAATTTCCTTATTGGGGAGATTACCTTCTTGTACTGATTCGTTGTGATGAAAGACACTGCATTAGAAGAAAGTGTCTCTGGTATCTTGTAGAGTTTCTTTCCCAAAGTAATAATGACTCTAAGAGGTCTGGAATCATACATAGCATGACGTTTCCACATATATGGTTGTCCTAAAACAACATCACAAAATTCAAGTGGGGCAATATCACACATTACCTCATCTTTGAAGGGTTTGATGTCGTAGGAGAGGTGACACTATTGACTGTTGTGGATGTCTCATCCCTGGCTCAACTAACCAATTTTGTAGGGTTAAGGATGTGGAACCGTTGAAATATTCAATCTTTTGATAACCTCAACCGATATGAGTTTCTTTTGACTACCACTGTCAACAATGAAATGTAGCAGAGTCCCCAACAGTGAACACCCATAGTTGCAAATGGAAGAGGCGATCCTCTTCCTCTGGATCCTCTAACTCTTTTGATGGATCTTTGCAGTTGCGATAGTGGCACTAAGTTGCATGTCAATGTTATTCTTTCCCATTTCTTTCTATGCATCAATGTTTGATTCTGAGTCTGGATACAGGGATTTTGTCTCGGCCAACAATTATTGTTTTGAGTGGCATTCATCAATGTTGTTTCAGGGGTTTTTATGGAACTTGCACCACTTGTCGGTGTCCTTCTTCGATCTCCCATTACCCTTATTTGCTTGCTGCTTGGACTAGTTGTCAAGACTTTGGTCGTCTTTGCTCTATCCTTTGGGTTGTGAATTGGGGCCACTTTTTCCCTTCTTCTGTTGTTGATTTCCAAACCCAAAATACTGCTTATTTTTTTGCTTTTAAACTTTTGCTTGATCTTGACAACATATCGGCAAGTTTCTCCAAGTGAGGATCTTCCAGGGAAATCCATATCCGACTTAATGTACCTGTGCAGGCCACTACAATAATTTAGAATCAAGTATCACTAAGAGTCTCTAATACCTAGCTTTAAGCACAAGGTATGGAATATATTGGTATACTCTAGCATCATTTGGTCTCTTTCCTAGCGTAATGTCATCCACCGGGTGTATTAGTCATTGTAATTTTTGACAGGGTAGAATTCCTCTTTGATGACATCGACACAATATTCCCAAGTGGGTTATGTATTTACTATTTCAGATTCATTCTTGTATGCCTCTCGCAATAGCCATCCCACTAGTCTTTGATGTAGGGGAGGGACTTAAGGAGCACGGAGGTGATCTTTTCACTGTAAAAAAAAATTGAACAGAGAAGTAACCCTCTAACAAACTCAACCATTTTTCCAAAGTATCTGCATATATATTTCCTTCAAATAAGGGAATTCCAAAGTTAACATGTACCTTAAAGGGAGACACACCCCCAAAACGGTTGCTCGTTGAAGGTTTATCCACCATTCTTGTCATTCTTCAAAGGATCTAGGAGAATTTATCCATAATCTTGTTCCTCTGTCGTGTGAGGGATTCCTTAAGCAATAGTCCAATGGGATCTATTGCTCTGTCATCTCTCTTTTCTTTTTCTACCATGTCAAGCTGCTTGGGACAACAAGAGGTATTTTCCCCACGGTCAACTAGTTCAAGAACCAACTATCAATATTCATATCTCATCGGGGACATGCACTGGGAGACCACAAGAGAAGAAGGCTCTGATACCACTATTCTGGATTTATGTGAGAATGAAATGAAAGAGTATATATATATTCACATACACAGATATATGGTAATAAACACAGTGATACAGTAAACTCGGATTCTATTAAATGAATGAAACATAACAAACTATAAAATAAACGCAACTAGAATGGGGGTAGTTGTATCTCTGAGAAGAGACGTGGTGGGCATGCTCACTTGTGACAAGCTTAATACAAAAGGATGTTGAAGGGAATTTTATCATAAAATACTGGAGATGCAAAAACCATAAACATAACCTTAGGAGATGAATCATCATAAATTTTGTGGCCCCAAGGTGGTTAGTTGAACAATCAACTTCTCTGGGTCATAACGTTTGCATACGATTGCCATTTGGGGCACTTGACATCCTATCGGAAAGGTCTATCCAAGATTTACAACTTCCAACTGTGACCAGATGGGTTTTGTTGGCAATTATTTGGTCCCCTGAATCGCCAAAAAACGTTGTTTAGGGCCTCAAAATAGCCCTGAAAATTTGGGACCCAAAAAACCGTAGAAAATTACAAGAAATTTGCCAAAATGGAAAACGATTTTGATCCAGCGGAATAGGTGGGTGGAAACCTATACCCATCTAGATCACAAAAACCTTTCAAACCATGGTAAAAAGACAACCATATTAGTTTTACAAATTGATCGTTTATGCATGAGAATCTCAAGGACATGGGCCTTTTCATTAAGATGGAAACAAAAGACCCTTGTTTAGGTTTTAGGTGTGGACATATTTCAACCCATGTGGCTCCCATACCTCCCCAACCTAGTTACTATTGATGATACAGGATATGCCACATCTAATAAAGACCCTGAAAAGGTTTCCTCCCTAAAAACATTACAAATAGAATTATATTGGTTCATGGGAATACCAATCAAACTTTCATTATGGTTAGCATTGGCATTATCTTGTGAACCACCTTCAAAAGGAATTTCTATGGAGCCTTGAGAGGTACCATCAATACAATTGTCAAATCCCTTGACAATATTGAGATTCCCACAAGAACATTTTGGGAGAAGGGTTTGACATATTAATCTTTCTCAATTCCTTATGACCAAATGTATGACTTGCCAAAGCCAACAAGGTTGAAAATCAATATGAAAAGACTAGATTTAATACAAGGAAAATAATTATAATTATTACACCATATCCAACCAAAATAGATATCCCTTAAGTAAACTTAGTTTCCATTTGTTTTCATATTCACTTTCATGAAAAACTTTAAATTGATCTTCTAGAGTTGCAATCTTTTCCTTAAAGGTAAAACCTTGCTCAATGCTCCGTGAGCGCCACTACTTGAGTTTGCCTTTTCTTCAAGGCCATTAACCTTAGTTGAAGAATAGATTATAAAATTCCTCCCCTCATTTAGCATGCTCACAAAATTCCTCCCCTCTTTTAACACCCTTGCAAAATTCCTCCCCTCCTTTAACACTTTAAATTCTCTAGTGCATTGTATCTTAATCCTTTGTAGGATAGCCGATAGTTTGGTTCACACAAGCTAATATACGAGAAGGAACGGTATGAAATATAACTTCATTAATATATTAGATATTGTTATTGATTTTTTTTCTAAAGCGACCATAGCAAGGACTTAGTTCAAAGGAGCAAATTCATAGAATACAATCCATTGCCTCTTCACTACATATTGGGTTGAAGGTCATGTGATTGAGTCAAAGAGAAATATGGAGGAACATCTTTCATGCTCAGAGGGGTGCCTCTAACCTGACAAATCTTAACCGAAACCTATGTTGCAACAAAATTTACACATTCTCCTTCACCTTTAACCATAGATTCACAATTGAATCCAATTTAGGGTTGCAATTTACATTAAAAGATATTTTGGTATGAGGAAAACACACAATGGGGCACTAATGGAGCATGGTAGTAATATCATCCATTGTTCTATTGTGTTAATGTCAGTTGAGAAACATAGTCATCTAAAAATGATTGTTACACCTTCTCCCTCACCTTCACTATGGATTCACAATTGAATCCAATTTAAGGTTGCAATTACACATTAAGAGATATGGGTAAGAGGGAAACACACAGTAAAATACTAATAAAGCATGTCATTAAGGCCATTCATCATTCTATTGTGTTAATATCCCTCGGGAAACATAGTCATAAAAAATTATTAGAAGTGCATCACTCTTACTCAATGATCATTCTAGAAAACAAATATTAAATATATGTGATATAAATGCACTTCATTTCTATATTTTAATTGTAAATATTTAAATAGACTAATTATACGCATGAAATATACAAGGTTGAAAAATAATCTTAGACATATTGACTTATACATGTTTTTGAGACCCTCATACAAAACCAAAACTTAGTAAATGTAATAGTGTATGTTGCGTTTTTTTTCATAAGGAAAAATAACATTTTAGTTAAAAAAAACTCTCCATATTCATAAATTGAGCTTTCTTGAGTTTAATGACCCCCGTTACAACAACATTTTCTATTATACTTCATTTCAGTTTGCAGTTTTCATAACATTTAATATGCATAATGTTATTTTTTAAAAGAAGAAAGGATTAGGTTATAATTATATTTTCATAATTTCAAGTTTTATAGTATTTAAATTTTTTAAATTAATTTCTCTATATTATAAAAAAAATTAATATATATTTGATAAACCAAATTACAAATAAAGTTTAATAAACTATTAATAACTAAAACTTTATATTAATCTATTTCATTTGACATCAAATAATAGGAAATTTATGATCATATATTTTATCTAATCAACATTTCAAGCCTTCTCTAAGTTCATAATCAAAATAATAAAATGTACTCTATATTACTTTTTACTCAAATTTTTTCATCTTTGTATTTTATTTTCCACTCATATAAAGCTTTGTTCAATCTAATCAACATTTCTAAGCCTTCTCTACGTTCATAATCAAAATAATAATATGTACATTATATTATTTATTAAAGAAAAATTCTACTGGAAGTTTTTCATCTTTGGATTTTATTTTTCACTCATATAAAGCTCTTGTTACTGGTTTTGTACACTGAGTGGCTTGAAATATGGAATGCCATTTCTTAATAATTAAACTATTTAGGTTTAGTTTTTATTATTATTAATAGTTTTATAATCAGTTTTATGCATAACAGAAAGGTTAATATTTATTTAATAAATTTTATTAAAAATATAGTTATACGTTTTTATGGAGTAAGTTAAAAAATAGATAAATTGAATATAAACTAAATCTATTTTTTAAAGTAAAATCTAAATTCTTCGAAGTAAAAGGTTAAGTTAACAACAAGACTCAAAACCATTATAACAATGTATTCATTATGAGCTCAAGATATCACTTACTAGAATGGTACTTGGATGGGGAGGATAAACACTCTATCTCATAAACACTCAAGCTAGACTTAATTGAAAAAATGTGCTAAAACCCTTCAAAACAAAGTGTTGTAGTCAAAATTCCTGTCAACTAGGCGGAACAACTGAATTATAACTTCTCACAAAATTCCTATTAAATTTAGGGAAGCATTTCAGCACAAAAAATTATTGGGTTTATCTATTTTTTAACTTCAATTTTCACTAATATAATGGTTGATTTGTTGTATGCTGAATATGTTTGCATTTTTCTAAATATGTTGTGTGGATTATGTAATTCCTCCATTATTCTTTTCCTCCTTTTTTTAAAGCATGTTGTGTGGACTATATCATTCCTTTTTATTCCCGTCCTCTTTTTTTAAGCTTATTGTGTGGATGAATGTAAGCGAAACAACAATCATATTAGTCATATTTAATGTAGTGGAATAATTTTAATGACTGTAACTTATATTTTCATCTCTCCTATATTTACACATAGTTTCTAGTGAAATTTTTTATATTCACACAAAATTTCTACAAAACTTTTTAAAATAGATAACTAAAGTATATTTATAAAATGAAATATTAACATAAATAATAAACATACAAAAATTGAAGTGGTTAGTTTAATCGATTATTATCAATGACATTAGCTATTTTGCTAGTTCATTGTCGATAGATGTCTAGTTTGAATCTCTTAAAATGAAATATATTAGTTTATATCGATAAGTTTACTAAAAATGCAAAGCACAAATATGAAAAACATCTCTTAGATTTTCTCATAAAACTTTTCAAAAAATTAAATCAACTAATTATCATTAATTTTATTAAATATTTGACCAATTTCATGATACCAAACCTAATAATAAAATAAAATAGATATCAAAAGACTTTGTCCTCCAAATCAGAGTTTGTATGAAAACTAAGAAACACTAGGCTTGGTAGTGTTACCTTTACAGAAAGTATGATTGTTTGAGGTGACTAAATGAACATTAACAACATGGAACTCGTTGACCATGAGAGTGTTCTTATTTGATCGAGGAATGAATTCAGGGAAGTGGGCTTTCCACTTTGATGAAGAAACCAACTTAACAAAGGTACCCAATTGTTTTAACACTTGGATAACAACATTAATATTACAGAAACAAGTATATTTGACTAGGGAGTGTCAATAACCTTAGAGATGGGGCCTCTAACCACCTAGGTATTAATTAAGTATTATTTCTCTTTAACAAGTATCATTGTCCTTTAACACATCAGAGGGGCCCTTGGAACGCAAAAACCAACAGACCCCTTTGTGTCATAGGAGCATTGTTGAGTCAACTAGTTTGAATGGGTTTTTGAAAGGGTTTTAGTAAATATATTTAGGACACAATTAACAATGTGAAATTTGTCCCCCACTCTCAAAGAACTTTGAATTATTTTAGAAAAAAAAAATCGAGGGAAAGGTTGCCACATGACCTTATCTCCGACAATACCACTATCACCATTGGACATAGAAGAGATGTGGGATAAGTATTCAATGGAGGAATCTCGGAAGAGTGGGGATTTTGTTGGAATAATAATATTTTAAACTATGGTTGTGTCGGAAAAAATATATTATAGAATAAAAGAAGCCATTTAAACTTAGGTGACACCAAGAGAGGCAATGTGTGAAATCCTTGTTACAGAGTTAATAGGTAAATGCAACTTTTTAAAAGGTTTTAAGGAATATTTACTATGGAACCAAGAGAGGCATGGTGTGAAATCCTTGTTACAAAGTTAATAGGTAAATTCATTTTTTTTAAGAGATTTTAAGGTATATTTACTGTGTCAGGAGATTTAAGAGGGAGTAAGCTAATTTAAAGTAAATGGTTTTTAATTTATATTGTTTTTTTTAATATTTTAGAGGATTGTTTACAAATAGTTATAATTGTAAGTTTTAATTATTGAAATTGTGATATGGAATATGTATATGCAAACTTTTAAAAGGTTTTAAGGTATATTTATTGTGTTAAGAGGTCTAAGGAGGGAATAAACTAATTTTGAAGTAAATGGTTTTTAGTTTTTAGTCAATTTTGTTTATATTTTAGAAGATTGTTTATCAACGATTAGAATTGTAAATTTTAACTATTGAAATTGTAATATGCCAAAATCATGATTTTTCATTGTTATATTATGTCAAATAATATAATGGAAAGAGAAGTTTGCTCCAAGAGCAGCAGATGACTTTAATGAAGGAGATGTATAGTATATATCCATGACATTGATGTACTCATGAAGAAACACTATTTAAAAAATAGTGATTGTAAATATATAAAGTTGATATGTTAATATCAATAATTTTTTTTTAAAAAGACATACATAATTAAATATCACTCTAAACCTATCTTAAGCATTGAGAGATATCAAATATTTCAAAGTGCAAACATTTCTTCCCATGTTTGCACTATAAAAAAAAGATACATCAAGGGATTTTATCTCCCTTAACACTTATAAATTCAATGTTAAAATGAATTTAAGCTAGTTTTTTTACACACAAGTAACCCTCTTCAAATGATGCATTCATTCTATCCTTAGATCGTTTTAAACTTACATTCAAAAATAAAATAAAATATACTCTAGTTTAAAGTCGTTATTTTTTTGGGAGACAAAAACTGTTAAATTATATTAATGAGAAAATACAATGAACAACAACGAATGAGTACGATTTAAACATGAACCTTCAATAATGTGTGAGGATCTCGTACACCATAAGTTCTTAACTAGTGAACATACATAATTTGTGAGCGAAAGAGGCAGTTTAGCCAACTTACAATAGCGAACATCATAGAAAACAAAAAGGGATGCTCAAGTATTGATAATATATACAAATGTAAGAGATTGTTTGAAATTCAAAACAATAAATAGAGGTTGTAAATTTTCTCTAACTAAAGAAAATAGATTCATCTCACGTTCACACGAAAGCTTGTTGGCAACAAGGATATATGGTAGACAAACTGCATACAATATAAATGTAAATTGAACTATTGTTTATTATGTTTGGTGATCTATGCATCACCGTGGGTATTTCACTATAGTAGGTCATCACAACATTTCTTACAAGTTTATGAAAACTCTTTGTTATGTAGACTCTTACTTAAAATTCACATTTAATATTATTATATTAGCACATAAAACACTTAAATAAGTTGACACTGAAAATAAAAGAAAGATAGAACAAAAATCACACCATCCACACAATGAACACAAGATGTACCCTAGGAAACTCAATATAAAAAAACCTAGTTAGAAGGTGAGGACTAGATGCCTTGCTCTTTTCTTCTCATATATGAAACACATATAAAGAAGGTGAACTCGCTATGAATTTTACATTAAAATTGTGACCTGTATGGTTGTAACATGATCTTTTATTTCCTATGTTATTCTCACAATATCTCATCCCCTTACTCTCCTCAATTATGAAACAATGATGAAACCCTGTCCTTTCATAATGACCCAACATTTAATATGTCATGATACCCATGTAGGGTTAGGGTAAGGGTTTTTGCATGCCTCCATCCCTTATTAAAGTTAGGGTTTTGGACCATCTAGAATCTTCTTGAAAGTCCACATGCGACTAGCTCCACATGTGTGAGAAATGGAAGCTGACATGACATCTACTCGATACCACAATAGTCAACAAGATAAATCAACTTATAGGAAACATAATGTTCTCATACAAACACTAATTGAGGTGGTCTTTGCGCCATTGGAAAACTCTTGATGTATAAAATAATGTTGAGAAATTTGTGAATCTTTTTTCAAAGTTTTGACTCCTACAATATTGTTTAATTCCTTAAATAAACTTTAAAAAAAATTATAATCCACCCTCAAATATACCATACACCTTTAACTCCATTCTTTTATCATTGAAAAAACACCATTTAATTCTATTTTTTTATCATTGAAAAAACACCAAAATAAATTATATTAAATAATATATTTCATATCATTTGAGATACACACCCTTTTTTATAAATAATTGGGATACTCCTCTGAACTATATTTGACATGTATAGTACCACTTACCTCTAAAAGCAATTATGAAATGAAAGAACCAAAAAAAATTATTGTTTCTTGTATGGTTTCTTGTCAATATGCTCAAGGTTAAAACTATGATAATGGCATAAGTTATTGTTTTAACCTCATTTGCACTCTTAAACAAAGAAGTTTGTAAAAGAAAGTGGAAGCTATTGCATTGATGAAGTAATTATACACCTTATAAAACATAGTCATCGATTTCCAAGCCACTTAATGGGAAATGTAGATTTGTTCGTATGGACAAGACTCATCTATTGGACATGAAATAAGACTCTTTATATAAGATTATTTAGGTGAAGATAGAGTATTTTTCTTTATTTAATGTTTTTTTTTAATTTTTTAACTTAGGTATGTTTAATTTTATTTTAATGTATTAAGGGTAATAGTTAGAACGATGAGAAGGTAAGTTTTGTATTTTTCTCAACCAAGTTTGTAATGAAACATTGATTGATTGTGATAAAGCTAGAGACACCTTTTTAAGTGAATTTTATATTTGTAAAATATTGACATTAAACATTGATTGATTGTGATAAAGCTAGAGACATTTTTTAAAGTGAATTTTAAATTTGTAATATATTGGCATTAGTTATTGATTCTTCTAAATCTTAAAATAAATATAGACATAAAATGATATTTTTCTAAATTTAATTATTAATTCTTCACAATCTTAAAATAAATGTAAATATAAATTGATAATTTTTTTCTTTAAAATTTTGTCCTTGAAACATTCTCAAAATTTTAATAAGAAAATATATGTTATATATAAGTAATATTAATAAATTGAAAGCTCGGTGGGTTAGCTTAAGTGGTCGAGTGTTGTAAATTGTGAGTAGAAGAAGCTATTGGGGTCAAATCCTCGGGTGGCTATACATTGCTACATAAGGGTCTCACTTGATGTCCCCATCGGATTAGCTCTGTAATCAGAGCGAATAGGGTGAGGCCCCTTCGAGTGGGCCCCCCATGACTTATTCCTGTGGACGTAGCAACCCTGGGGGGTTCGTGAATCACCAATAAAAAAAAATTATTAACAAATTAAAATAGAAAAAAAAACTGCATGCCATTTTTTTTCATTGTGGTTTACAGCAACAAGGATCGGTGTTCGCTACATCCATGAAATATAATCCAAGGGGCCCATCTGAAGGGGCCTCACACTGATGGCATTATTTCGTTCTCTAACCTCAAAGGACCCAAATAATTGAACCCCTTACCTCAACCATGTGTCGTCTTAGTCCTGAAAGATCCAATCAACTTAGCTACCCCTTGAGGCTCATGCCATTTTTAATATTAAAACTAAGTATAAAAAACTACACTTTTGGAAACTAAATTTGTACCTAAAACTTTTAAATAATAATGGAGCTATCTAAATAGGCACCTTTTTTAATTTTCTAACATTTTCTTTGCTTGAATCTGATTTTTTTTAGCAAAATATGAAATGAATGTTGTTTGTCGTGCGATTTTAAGCACATAAATGAAATCGCGTAGTTTAAAAACCCCAGGCACCCTCACTTTGTAAATTCTAACACTGTTCTCACGCGATTTGAAAATTTTGTGAATTTTTTATTATAAAAAACACGCAAAATTGAATCGAAAAATCATGCAAAATCATTACACGTTTAGACAAACCCAACAATAATATGTTTACTTTTTTATTATTTATCCATTTTAATACTTAATAAATAATGAATTAGATATCCATTAAGAATTTTATTATTGTTAATTGTGAGGTGCTCTCAACCCAGTACTCTCGGTGCTCTTAGCCTAGTATGGGGGAGACCATGCCACGTTAGTCATGTTATGCTAAACGACATAAATGAAAAATATTAAAAAATAAAAATTGAGAAATAAAAATTACATATGGACTTAAATAAAATAAAATAAAAATAAACTAGCATAGATCCATAAATTAGATCCCTCTAGGTGCTTGATAAATCAGGGTTAAAATGGATCTATGCTAATTTACTAAATTTGTTCTTTATAAAATGATCATTTGTATTTTTTTAATGTTCTTTTTCAATTCATTTGTCTTTTTATTCTCTCTAATATATATATTAGAAATGCTAAACTCTTTTTTTTAAAGATATTCAACCTTCTTCCAAGATTCTAGCCTTTTTATTTTATTTCATTTTTAATTACTTTTAAAATAATTTAATTTAACTAACTTTCTTTATAATTCACCATAATAATAATAAAACATTTTTTATAATAAAATTTAGATATATTTTGGTATGGCTTTAGAGTAGAATTTTGATATATTTGATTATGACTTATCGATCGGAATAAATGAGTGTCATCCAAATAAGATTCATGAGTTCAATGTGTGTTTAACCTAACATTACACCAACAAGTTTGTTAAAACAAAAAAAGAATATAGAGAAAAACATGCCGCTTAATTTATCAAATAATAAAAACCCAATAATAAAACTAAATGAAAAGTAATTAAAAAATCCATGTTAAACCCTAATTTACCAAACACTAAAGGATCAAAATGTTTGAGGTGTAATTTTTTATGAACATTTAAAAATTTAAGATAAATAACTTACACCTAAAGAAATTGGATCTTTATGGATGCTTTCTAGATGGAGGTTTAAAATAGATCTATGCTGGTAATAAATTATAGCACGTTTATTTTGTCTAATATCTTCAATGAATTTGACTATTTAGACATTCATATTAAATTAATATAAAAATAAATTTATATGTATAAAATTAATATAAATTTAAATTCATAATAATTTTAGGTTTGATTGTTTATTTATTTTAATACTGTTTTGTAAGTAAATGTGAAAATAATAACGAGGATAATGAGCTTCTCTATATGATTATGAATTGAGTCATCACCATTATTTTAACATTTACTAAATAAAAAATTAAATATTTTTTAAGAATTCTGTATAATTATTAAATATTCTTTAATTATTTTGTATAATTTCTTATTTTAGATAATTTCTTCAACTTAATTGGACTTATTTAACATTCATATAAAATGAAAATAAATATAACTTCATTCATATTAAATTAACATAAATTTAAATTCATTCATATTTTTTGACATCATAGATTTATGATTTATTAGTATACTAATATTTTGTTAGTTCAAAAAAAAAAAATTTAAGTAAAAGTCTTTGCATTAAAGTGAAATTTCCTTTAATTTCTTTTCATTTGGAAGACATAACTTATTAAGTTTCCTTGAATTATGATTATTATCTATGTCTTGGAAGTTCACACTTTGATGTGAGAGTGCCATAAAGTAGGGTTCATCTTCAAGAGAAAAGTGTTATGAGATCCAGGTTTTGAGAAGAGCCAAGGATTAATAGGAATTTAGAGATTGATTCGTTTGTGACACCAATATGTGTGTTTCCTCACTCTCTTCTCATTCTATATGATACTAGATAACTAGCCAATAGTTGCACCGTTTTCCAATAAGACATAACAAGAATCTAACAACGCAAAATCTACCTAAAACATGTGAAAATCAAACAAATCACATGGTCCTTAATGCCAAAGATGGATTCACAAACGTTCCCATGGCACCTACATTATGCAATCTAAGCATTTCATTTTCCCCATTTCAACAACAACAACAACAACAAAAATGCCAAACTTCATTTAAAATCCATCAAGTTAGAAAGGGATGCCAAAAAACAAAAATGTTGACTAGTTATCCTACAGTCCTCTCGTATGTAGAGCATGTTATAAACAATGAGATATTGTGTTTTGCTTGAGGTATTACAATAATTTCTACTCACTTTAAAATCTCTTTTCTCCTCTCCTCCTTTTTTTTGTCACATAGTTGTATTTGAGTGTTATACTTTGTGAACCTTTTTAATTATAATTATTTATGTAATATCCATAATAATTGCAAGTTATACTACTACATTGACATATAGAAAGAAAATGAAGAGTTCATTTCCCTCAATTATAATATTTTCTTAGTTCATATTTTTATTACTTCGAACATATTTCCAATTTTTGAAAATAAATTATTATAAAATTATTGTATACCACATGATCCTTCTCCAAGTGCCTTATCAATTACTGTGATAAGATACTAGGTATCTAGTAGAAATTGGTGACAAGGTGAAACCTTAAACAAAATGGTTTTTTTAGTGAAAAAGAACTTGTCTTCTTTAGATGTAAGGAAACTTAGTAATGTCCCAAAGACCCTAAAGGCATCTTGCAAAAGTGGAAATCTGCCCACTAACAACCATCAATAAGTTATTTTAAGTGACAAAATTTCATTCACGCACTATGTATCAATACTTAGCCTGCACGGATGGAGAGAAGGGGAGGGCGTCTATAGCACATATTTTATGACATCATAGAAACCAAGGTCACCCCCTTTTGCACACATGCTATGTTAATAAGCTAGAGCGACTCCAAGGTGTACAAAGTGGTATAGTACAATGAATATAAATAAAATTCAAACTTCAAATTATTTTTCACAATCCTTATTGAACATCAAGAACAATTCTTACAATTGTCAAGCATTTTCTGTAACTATTCTCACACCTTTATGTGAATTCTGACTAACAGCCCCTAAGACACTAAGGCTGCACCAATTTTTGAAGCAAAATCTACTAAACAGGTTTTTCCTAATACTCAGACTATCATGTACACATGCTAACAATAGAGTCTTGAAAATTTTACCCCCAAGGGTTAGCTCAATTGGTAAGACGTGCATACACTTTCACGGGTTTGAGTCTTCAGTCCTTTGAGATTAGCCTTCTGCGAGGATATGTCCATATGAAGAAGAAAAAAAAATTGAAAATTTTATACTTTTATATTAATAGTAAAAACTAAACCATCATAAACTTAGATTTTATTATATTTTATATTGAGACTGTTATTATTTCAAACATAATTTTTTAAATATTCATCTTCCATCAGTATACTAATATTAATACTTAACTTAAAAATGATGATGTGGAAAGCTTATCAAATACCCCTAGATTTGACTTCAAGTTAATCACAATTTGTCATACAATCCAAAGGCCTAAAAACAAAACCAGAAAAGAAAATTACAGAGCAAAACAAAACTTGACCCCCAAAAAAATTACATAACAGAAGAAAACGAGGGAGGATGAATCATGAATCCAAGCAAGCAGATTGAATCGTGATATCACTGTTAGCCATCCCATCTGCCCATCTAATCTTTCCTTTTGCGGCTCTGCCATACACAAATAATACTTACATATATTTATGTGCAGCTTAGCAGGGGCATCAATGTGGAGAAAGGTAGAAATTGCGCGTACTGTGATGAATCTGATGAGAGAACTGAAAGTACCATGAAAACAAACATAAAATTAAATTTGGATGGGATGTTGCATTGGAATTTGGTGTAATCAAAGGACCCACTTTCTCTCTCAAGCAATGTCGTCTGGCCTTGTTCGCTTCTTGTCATTATTATTAATGTGTGGAGCTTCACGCCTCCACAGCGGGCCCTGCTGAGATTTGTCGCCACCCATTTGCATGCGCATTAGATTTCAACGAAATCCTTCCCACCTCTGTGTCCAATCCTTCCCTGCATGCATACATCCATCCATCCTTACGATATCTTCCTTTCTCCTTACAGAAATCTGTCTTCATAAATGAGAGGTCGACTCAGTTGTTTTGAAATCGAAGCAAAATATTTGCCTACGGTGCTTATGCTGCTGAAAAGCCAGACAGACATCAGGGCTAGGTTGCCATATGGAGAGGGCCTAAGCATTGGGTTTTCAACTAGGTTTCCATATAAAGAGGCATTTGTTCTGTACTCAAGTGCTGGGATATAGAAATATTTCTGTCATGATCTGTATTGGCAACTTGAGAGATTTAAACTTGAACTTGAAATTTGAAATTGAAACTCCTGTGGGTACTGCAGATCATAGTTCTAGTTCTATGTAGGTGTAGGCTTGGCCCTATAAAGAAGAATCCCCATCTACTGTGCTAGGCATTTTACTGTCTCCTGCTGCAATTTCTTGACTTGCTGGCATTTGGGCAGCTGTTCATTTACTGTCTCCTGCAATTTCTTGACTTGCTGGCATTTGGGCAGCTGTTCATTCACTGTCTCCTGCTGCAGCTTATTGAGTTACTGGCATTTGGGGAGTTGTTCATTCACTGTCTTCTGCTGCAGCTTATTGAGTTTCTGGCATTTGGGCAATTGTTCATTCACTGTCTCCTGCTGCTTCGTATTGAGTTTCTGGCATTTGGGCAATTGTTTATTGATAGTCTCCTGCTGCAGCTTATTGAGTTTCTGGCATCTGGGCAATTGTTCATTCAGTGTCTCCTGCTGCAGCTTATTGAGTTTCTAGCATTTGGGCAATTGTTTATTTATAGTCTCCTGCTGCAGTTTACTGAGATTTTTGACAGTTGGGCAATTGTTCAGCAATGGCAAACACACTGTAGTAGTATTGGGTTTCTTTCATTATTTACTCCAGATGTCTGCTGACAATTTGTTTTAAAGCTTATGTCCTTCATCTCAAGCCAGTCTGCTCCCTTAGCTTGACATTCATCTATCTGTCTTGTCTCCAAAATAGAGACATCAAGGTCTTCGTTGAGCTGGGGTCTAGTTGGAAAGTGCTACAATAATTAGCTTGGACTTAATTTTTCATCTTGTATTTTATATGGCCTTTACCTGAAGCGACTTGTCCTAGCAGTTTCAGTGCTGCTCTCTGACCAAAGTTTGTGTATTTTCTGTGAAATAAGAAGGTGCAAGTGCAAGTTTATTCCTGAGCAAGCAGGCAGGCAGAATACTGTTGTTAACTTGTGGGGTTTTGTATTATTCTGTTCTACTGCCTACTGTATAATATATTCTATTAATACAGTGATCAGGGCTTTGAAGATCTAATGGCTTCCTCTGAGCATAACAGTCTAGTATCTGACAATGACAGATTTCCAGTGGATGGCAGCATGATGAGTCAATCTTCTTCTTCAGCTCTTGCCCCTCACGTGTCAAGTGCCACCAGAAGATCAACATCGTCTTCATCATCCCCAGAGAGGAAATTCAAGAGAAAACAGCAGGAGCCAGGCAGGTACTTGGGTGTTAGAAGAAGACCATGGGGTCGTTATGCTGCAGAGATTCGAGACCCCACGACCAAAGAAAGGCACTGGCTTGGCACCTTCGATACAGCAGAAGAAGCAGCCTTGGCTTATGACAGGGCTGCACGATCCATGCGAGGGGTTAAGGCCAGAACTAATTTCATGTATGCTGATATGCCCCAGGGCACCTCCTTGACTTCTGTCATGTCTCCAGAAGAGACTGAGAGACTGAGAAACTTGTTGCTGGCTTCCCAGATGAACTGGACAGAACAACAACAACGAGTCCAACCAGAGCAAGGTCAATATAATATTGAAGAGCATTCGAGGGTTTTGCATGATTCATCTTGTTCCATTCCCTTCAATATTGGGTCTGTAAACCCATCTCAATTCATGTCCATGCCTTGCGATATCTCAGAGCAAATCAGGCCTGCAATGAATCACAATTTTGAGTCGGAGAAGGCTCTTCTGCAGCCTGATTCTGCATGGACCATGGCTAATCTTCTTGAGTCTTTTCCCAGGCAAGTGCCCATCAATAATTATTCCCATCACCAACTTCAGCAGTCATCTGCCTTTGCTCTGCCCTCCATCCATGATCCTAACTACAGCTTATTCTCAGCTCCACAAGACCAAATCCCAGCACCCATTTCAACCAATATTGACACAAGTAACTCCCATCGCCAGATTTATATACCAGATCACCTCTTCTCACCCACCCACAATTTAAAATCCCAGTCTCCTGTGGATACATTTTCTGCACCTTCTTCAGAAGTTTGCAGTCCAGACCGCCATAACAGCTTGCCATCCATTGAACCAGTATCAGCTCCTGCTTCTGAAGTTTGCAGCCCGACCAATCACGTCCAAACGAACCCTTCAGTACATTCTGCGTTTCCCAGCCTCTATGAAGTTAGCCAAGGACTCTGGGTCGATTCCAATCAGCAACCCAATTTTGCAAATTGGGAAGACCAGCACTGTGAATCTCCAATCTATTGCCCAGGCATTAATTATGATATTGAATTGAATTCAACAATGCTCCATAGCCCACTCTTTGGATTCATGCCACAGGTTTCTGACCCCTCAATACATGATTCCTTTGATTTGGGATCATCCCAGCTATAGAAGCCTATTTTCCTCCATGCTGGGTCCAATGGAATCCCAAAGCTCTCTTCAGTTTCTATATCTATGCATGCATATTATTGCACTTCATTTCAGTTCAGAATGTAATTACAGCAGCATGATCAATGGGTTGCTGGCTAGATCAATTATATGCTTGAATTCATGGCAGCAAGGGCCTCATTTCATACAACATGGGCCTAATTCCGAACGCTGTCTATCTAATAGGGCCTTAGTTGGCTTAGATTTCTTTCACAGCTTAAGAGCTAATTTGTTCTAATGCTTATAAATTGTTTTTGGCATCTGCTTGTGATAATTTAAGTGTGCACAAAAAACTATTATATAGTATAGTATTGTCTGAAGCATTTGCAGGCCAAACTGTTGTATATTTCTAGCATGGGAGCTCTATAAATTAAGTGAAGAAGTCAGAAATATAATTTCAGTGGATCCAGTGTCAGTAGTGATAATCTTGTTTTCTGCCATACATGTTCCCAGTCTATTCTATTGCATTTCTTATGCAATGCTTGTTCGTTTGTTTGCAAATAATCTTACACTCGAACATCCATGCAAGGATTTAAACAAAAGGAAAATGGTGAAATGGTGAAACCTACAGAGAATCACGTAAGAAATTCAGATTATGAATCAGTTAATAATTTACTCATGCACGTTGGCAAGACCAGCATTCATTCAAACACTACCCTAGTAAATGCCTTAAAGCATTCACGCCAATTCATGGCAGCAACCTGCCAATCTCAATAATTATTCATTGGTTTAGAGAATTCAACAGCAAATGAGAGAAATTGATGAAATTTTCTTTCACACATGACCACGTATGTTCATGAGCTGATTGAAACCATCAAAATCTGTACATAACTGGACCGCTTCATTTGCAGTGTAAATCTGCATTGTTTGTTGATATTTAGAAACTTTGAGTGGTGTGCATAGCCGGATTCATTGACTATCAGCGCCAAAAACCAGAAAATGGTGGATGGGATTTAGCAGAAGCAAGCCTCCACATATGGGATCGATTGTTATCCTGACACGTGCTATCTATCCGTTTAGTTTATCCCTAGATGGCAAGATTTTATTGTTTATGATATTCAACGATTTCGACAGGTTTGAAACGTTTGTAAAGCTGTTCTGTCATGTGATTTTGGCAGCCATGCTTCCATTTTTTAACACTAGAAATGCATGAATTGTGCAGGAAATGTAGTGGTGAGTCGATGGCTTCGAAAAGTAGAATATCCCGTCTCTGAATTGAGCTTTTGTTTTCATTGGCAACCAGATCTAACAACCATTATCAGATTTTCTTAACGATTTAACACTGCTTATAAGAGTTATTTTTACTTGAATGAGAAGTGCAGCTAATACGACAATGTAAAGGAAAACAAAATTCTCTATTAATATCATGAAATTCTATTAACTGTCCTGAAGCATTATTATATAAAAATACCATGGATTTTATTAACTTGCCTTTCACATGCCAAGTGGAGCCTATTTTAATGTGTGGATAATGAAAGTTGAAGCATTTATAAACATGTTTAAGTGGCAGACTGCGACAAACAAGTGAGAAGTTGAATGGGTTAAGTGGAGGAGTTTGACAAACAATGAAAAATTGAACAAGGTGAAAAGGAAAATCTGTTAAGTGGAGGAGTGATAAATAATGAACAATTGAACAAGGTGAAAAGAAAAATCTGTTAAGTGGAGGAGTGATAAATAATGAACAATTGAACAAGGTGAAAAGAAAAATATGTTAAGTGGAGGAGTTTGACAAACAATGAAAAATTGAACATGGTGAAAAGGAACATGTGAAACATGCTGAAAAATGATGGGTGAAAAGGAACATGTGAGACATGTTGAAAAATGAAAAGATAGGTGAAAAGGAACATGTGAAACATGTTGAAAAATGATGAATGAAAAGGAACATGTGAGATATGTTGCAAAATGATGGGCCAAAAGGAACATGTGAGATGTGTTGAAAAATGATGACAACTTCACATAAATAAATAAAATGTTTAAAGAGAATACAAGATAATAATTATATAAGTTATTAAAGAGTTGGGTACTAAATTGAATAAAGATGATCATTACAAGTAGAGGAGGTAAATCTAGGGAAGGAGATAGAAAATTTTGAGAAGAGTTGGGTACTAAATTGAATAAAGATGATCATTACAAGTAGAGGAGGTAAATCTAGGGAAGGAGATAGAAAATTTTGAGAAAAGGAATAGTTCATTTTGAGGAGAATAATGTTTGATGACCAAGATGGAAATCAAATTGGTTGAGAGGATGGAAGGCAAAGCTTGGGTGAGGGTTGACAAAAAGATCAACCAAAGAAGGAAGTGGGTGGGATCAATATAGAGAAGTTGTGAGAAGACATTGAGAGTCTTCAACAATACATGTGTTAAACCACAAACTTGTAAATGTGTATGAACTTTTATTCATTTTAATGAGATTAAAGAGAAGCTGCGAGAAGACATTGAGAGTCATCGATAATAGATGTGCTAAACCACAATCTTGTAACTGTCTAAGAATCATATTTGTGTTGGGGGGGAGGGGGTGCGCAAATAGAGAGAGAGAAAATTAGAATGTTGTAAGCAATAGAAATGGCGAGAAGAGTTGTTGTAGTGAATAGAGAAAAGAAACAACTACAAAGAAGAATTAAGGAATTGGAAACCGAAGAACAAAATGAAGACCTCGAAGCTAGTTTTGAACAAAAATGATAAAGTAGAAGATGATGAGCAAGGAGCAGATGTCACAACACGGAAAATAAAATTTCTAAAGGGAAAAAGGGGAGCAAAATTCAAAGTTTTTAGTGATGATGGAAGTTTGAAATTGGTGACATTGATTGATTGGATCAATGAGATAGAGAGGTACTTCAAGTTTGAGAAGACCCTAATAGCATGAAGTTCACGAGTATTTAAATTAAAAAGACATGCTAATTTAAAAAACAAGAGATAATTTCAAAAACAAAAGTCAAAGTTGGAATAAAATGTTCTTGAGACTCCATTTTTTTCACAATGGATTTTTAAAAAGTATTATTTAGACAGAAAAAAAAATCAAAGCGTAGAAGAGTACATAGAATATTTTTACAAAATATCAATACACATTGGACATTAAGAATGTGAGAACCAAAAAGGTTTTAGGTGTGTTAATGGTTTGAATTCATAATTCAATATTACATATTGAGTCTATTTAAATTGTGTTCAGTGGATGAAGCATATCAATTGGTGCCAAAGGTAGAGTATAAGAATCACATATTATGGTATAAGCCTTAGTAATGGAAAATTTAGTTGCAATGGTAGAGGTTGTAGTTTGACACATAGAATTGAAGCTTTATATGATTATAAGTCTAAAAAGAAGAGAATAATGTTCAACTCTAAGGTAGAGATTGTGGTGAATCACAATGGTCCTTAACCAAAAAATTGAATCCCAACAATGATATAGAACCCTTAAACTTCGGAAATACCAAAAGACATTCACACCATAAAAAATACAATACTATAGATAATAACCCTTAAGGTATAGTAACACCATCAATTACTTCTACTTCTTAAGGAGAGAATCACTCTACAAACCATACTTGCTACAATACAATTCATCCAACATATCTCATACAATGATACTTGTGTTTATTTATACTTTCTCTTGAGTATTTTTAGGGTGTATATGCTAACTAACCCTTATTATTATATTATTGCATCTAAGTACTTATGGACCTATTTATTACCCACCAACTACCAAGTGTATATATTACATGATTATAGTCACATTATATAGATTATCCACTTAAGTACCTTCCTAGATACCCCATAATATCCTCCCTATGTAAATTACATTCCACACCTATTCACATGTTTTGTTCTTGAAACATGAGAGGAAACCTTATAATATGGTATACTAAGCAATGTAACCAACTGGTACCAAGAACGAGCATTCATCCATCCTAGTGACAAGTGGACATGAGGTCCAATTGCTTCCTTGCCACCTTGTTCTTAATTCAGGTTGTTCATCTAGTTCCCTATTGTCATTGTCTTATTATGATCTCTCCATGCATTACTTTATTCCTCCATGTTTATTAATGCTCCAAATGTTTTCTTGATAATAATTGTTTTTTATGGTGGTGTGGGAGTGTTATAGCAGATTTCACCACTCTAGGTGAATCACACTTTGTATGGCCTTCCTCTGTCCCGCTGCAGACTCCTTAGCCCCTATGGACCACTTTTTGTCCTTTGATGTTTCCTTGATCATCCCTAAAAACACATGAAAAATGCTATACGCGAC
>LPNX010439163.1:527107-613554 GCA_001517045.1 Pseudotsuga menziesii
ATCCTTGGGATTATGTCAAATGCTTTTACATTATTGATTATATATGCTAGAATAGATCTAACACCATGATATATAGAATGCTTGTATTGTTTACTTGTTATTGAGGAATTAATATAGCAATTCAAGCTGAAGATTGGAAAGCTCAACGGGGATGTACTTCAACCGTTCGGAATAAGGTACAAGGTCTGATCCTTTAGTGTTAGACATTTTATTTCTATTGCATATTGGGAAAGATTGATTTCTGGAGTCAAGCTGTCTGTTGTGGTACCCCAAGTCATAGGAATTTCTCTTTGTAACAGAATTGGCAACTCCGCTGGGGAGTTCCTAGTAGTTGTCTTTTGGGGGTTGTTTTCTCGGCATTCAATGTATTTGAATTGCTCTTTCTCTCTTGTTTCTGTGTCAGGTCTGGGGGCATGTATGCTTGGTAGAGTCTGATTAGTGTGAAGTTTGTCTCAGCCTGTCTGTTTGCCTCGAGTTTATGCACATTTTCTTTCTGTACGCCGGTTTTTGATTTACAGTCGCGTATACACGCGGTTTCCTCTGCGATTTTCGCGTATATACGCGGGTTCACTGCGAACAGTCGCGTATACCTTTGGTTTTGGCTTTTTGTGGAAGATAATTGGTTGCTGGGTGAATTCTGTTAGTTGCTGAGTCTCCTTTGACGCTGCGAGAGTCTGTTTTGACCTCTGTTTCTGACCAGAAACGTTTTTTTAGCCTAATTTTTTTTTTAGGAAAGTTCTTGTCATGGCATTTTTGATTTTTTGTTTGAGATTAGTGCATTAGAGTTCTTTTATCTTAGTGCTTTACTGGAATGCTGTTTGAGTGTGCTTGCAAAATCTAGGGGTCATAGAATCATTCTTTTGCTTTTTGTATCTCTTTTATTTTCAAAAACTCCAAAAACTTTTGCTTATCATCATGCATTGCATTTTGCACTTTGCATTGTACTTGCACTAGATAGATTTGCTTTGGAGTACTAGTTAGGACTTCATATAGGAAAATTTGCATTCATCATTTGAAGAAGAATTGTGCATTTCACATAGTAGCATACCCTATTTTCATGGACACAATGCATTTGCATTGATTGTTAGGTGTGCATTTTACTTCCTGTTGCGTCATAACACCACTAGTTGCACGACCATATTCTATTTTTGAGTAATAAAGCCAACTAAAATCAACGCTAAATAAAATGAATTACACTCTTTTCTTTTCTAGGGTGCACCAACAAGCTTAGGTTTTAGGATCTTGGAATAGTTCATTGTAAGTCAATTCTCCAAGATCACTAAACAACAACATCTAGGTGTTTGTCTAGGTGAGTGTGTGAAATCCTTGGTATAACCAGTGTTCTCAGGATCCTCCTCTCAAAAGGGAGTTAAGCACGAGGCAGTGTGAGCGGTTATTGATTGGGATGACCCCTAGTCATAATTGAGTAGCACCGAAGATATTTCCAGGATTGTATTCGTATCTGGGGGCTCTTTCAAGAGTTTCGGGCTTTGCTACCCTGCCCATACAGTCAATCCCGCCTGCGACTGTCCGCCTGAGCATTGAGTATATTGAGGTGACCTTAGTGGCCTTACCTAGGATATCGAGGGGGTACTTGTAGAGGTTATTCTACATGTGTCCCGGCCAGGTTGGGGTCGGACAGCACAGTCACTTTATGCGTTGAAGCTAAGGACCACAATAATTGGTTATGTATCTCCGCTTGTTGTGTATGGGAGTCTCAAGCCCCTCCTAGGCGAGACATACCTGCTTCATTCGGGAGCTCACTTATCCAGCCTTTGTTTGCTTGCATTTGGCTTTAGATTTTATTAGTGATTGCTCTGTGCACACTAGTTGGCCTAGAGTTTACATAAATAGAGAGTCTTTGCTATTTTTTGAGTCATTGTGGATTCAAGTGCGGTTTCGTGCTGTTCTCGTTGTTTAGCAGGACTTCCGCCTTCTACTTCTCCTCCTCCTTTGGGAGAGAGACCTAGACAGTCCCGGTGGACTATGTCACACATTGATTCACACACCATGGGGGATTCTTCAGAAGGTATTCCTGAACCACCTCCTCCCATTCGTGTAGACGATGGGGAATTTACACCGACTTATGATCCTTCACCCGACTTAACTGAGTTAGGTCCTATGATTTCTGAGATAGGAGCCATACATGATAGACCTACTCGTTCTAGGGATGATTCCCCATTGACGCGTTACCGGTATGGCATGCCAAAGGACGCCGAGACTCATTTTGAACTCGCCACTACTAGCTACGGTAGTTATGCTACGTCTGGTTTCCCTATACACGATTTGACATTTCATGTCGAATCCGATTTTGAGGCTAGCACTATGCCTGGGGGCACTCTCATTCCTTACCATGCGGAGAGGTTTGGGAGCACTAGTAACATTGCACCTTCCGTCCCAGTGGTGGAAACTACATCATATCTCCCTCCTAGGTCTAGGGTTAGCGATCCGATTAGGATACCAGATCCGAGACGAGTGACGATAGGCGGTAATACATATCTTATTACTCAGATTCTTTCGTCCTCGACCCCTAGTTCTTCAAATGTACATCCTCCACCTTATTCACGTGGTCCTTCAAGCCGATATATGATTACGAGTCAGGTCCGTACTGCGGTTACTAGACCAGTTCTATCTCAAGTCGACATGCCGCCCGCTATGTCGGGAGGTTATGTTCATGCTTCTAGAGGTCATCTTGCTACTTCCGGGGCTTATATCCCTACTTCCGAAGCGTATCTTCCTACCTACGGAGTGTCTCATGGGGCATCGCATGCGATGACCTATGGACCTTATCATGGGACGCAGTATGGACAGGTTTCTTCACCTTATGGAAGCGGGTATCAACAACCTACTTACTCTCCTAATTATGGCTTTGAAGGCAAACCGGGAGAGGATCCGAGCGAACACGTTACTACGTTTCACCTATGGCGCTTTCGAATTCATTACATCAGGACTCAGTCCGTTTGCGACTATTTCAACGCACCCTCACAGGGCCTGCTACGAAATGGTATATAGAGTTACCTACGGGCGCTTTTACTTTGTTCGACGACCTTGCGATGACTTTTCTTAATCACTTCCAGCTACCAGTGCGTTATGACGTCGGTACTGAACTCTTGTCGACATTTCGGCAAGATAAAACCACCCATATTTCTGATCATATTCAAGAGTGGCGTAGATAGAAGAGATTAATTAAAGATTTTATACCATCGAAATTCCTTCTCGAGTGGTTCCTCAAGTCGTTATTGCCATATATAGCGAAGGATGTTTCCACATCCGGAGTGGAGAATGAGGAACAAGCGATCTTTAGGGCGCAGGAACTGGACTTGATCTATGCTTAGTCTGGTTTGTTGTATGAGATTATTCCCAACACTCCTCGTTCCAGTTTCGATCCCAAAGTCAAACCTGGACCACATGCCAATGGCATTGTGGGTTGTGCAAGTGCAAAACCTGCAGTTTCGGTTGCAAAACAAGCTAGTAAATTGTCAATCAACCAATCTGCCTCGAGACAAGCTACAGCTTCGTCTCAACCCGCCCAAACGGCGAATGTACTTTCTGTACAATCGTCGGACCAGAAGGGTAACCAGCAGCCCGAACGGAATAGAAAGAAGGGTAAAAATAATAATCGAAAGGGTGGGAATAAGAATGAGAATGCTAACAATAATGACAAGAATGGTAGAAATGCTGGGGGGGACAAGCAAGCGAAACGTAAGGTTAAATTCCCTTGCAAGCTTTGTAAAGAAGATCACCTCACTTACTTGTGCCCTCGGATTGATGAAGCTTTGAGATTCTTAGCACAAGGCCCAGCTGTGCTAAGAAACCCTTTACAGCATAACTAGAACATGAACTCGAAGTCCCATGACCAGTCTAGTGATGATGATCCACCAGAGGGTAGTGGTCGTGGGTGCATTAACATGGTCTGTGCTGCCAAGGTTGTGACTCGTGCGAAAGACTATAGTTCGTCACAACCCAGCCCAAGCAAAGAACCTGATCCACCAGGAACTCCTTTGCGCATTGAGAAACCTACGGATAAACCCAAGGCTACACCTCGCATTCCTAAGGGAGTCCTTAAGCGTTTGGGGCATAATCCAAATGCCTGAGCCGCCTAGAATTATTCAGTTGTCGAGGATTTGGGCCATACTCCTTGTGCGATGTCTGCATTGGAAGTGCTTCAGAGTTGTCCTTCGCAAAGGAAGGCATTGCTTACTGCCCTTGGTGTGAACGATGATGATTCTTCCTCTATGATCAAATTTGAAACCGCAGGACATCAGCCTCACTTGCCCTACTATGTGTCTCTTTTGGTGCACATAGAATGTCTTCGTATGACCATCAAACGTACTGTGATTGACGAGGGCGCTGCTGCTTCTGTGATGTCTTTGGCCTGTTGGAAGGGTCTCAGTTCTCCTGAGCTATCTAAATCAGCGACTATGTTAACTGCTTTCAATGGGAGATCTTTTAGGCCGCACGGTATCCTTCCTTCCCTTAAAGTCCGTTTGGGGGGGAAGACCATTGCGATAGAGGTTGAGATGGTTGATGCACCCCTTGACTATAATCTCCTGCTGGGTAGGAATTGGATGTATAGTATGCAAGCCGTTGCATCTTCCCTGTTTCGCGTTGTATGCTTTCCACATAACAGGAAGATTGTAATGATTGATCAAATGACATTCAAGAATCCGTCTGTTACTGCATCTTCGGGAGCTTCAATCCCGATCGTTGAGCATTCTCAGCCGGCAACTGGGAGTGTGGGTGTAGGCATGTATCCATCCCTCATGGGAAGCTTTAGTTGTCCTGCACCGATCCTCATTATAGGATCTAGTTTCGATGAGGCTTCAACTTCTACGATATCGGTGCCTTTTCGCGCGAGTCATATGGAAGATCCTTGGATTCTTCCTTCACCGAGTACTTCGAATGAGCCTGTCGAGACGAGCGTGCCATTTTCTGCAACCATGATAGTTTATCAAGCTAATCTCAAGAGTGTTGCAAAGCCTTGTTCTTCCTCTTCGCGGACGGAGGAGGAAGACCCATATGTGCTGCCGGCATGGGCAGTACAGTCTTCTCATGCCCACGACTACCTTGATACGGTTTTCTCTTCAGATGAAGCGATTATCGAGGCTATGTTGGGAGTTGAACCACCATGGGAGGAACTTCATCATATATCATACTTTCTTCCAAAGCTTGACCGTTTGGAGCATGAGGATTATAGGGAGATTCTTAGTCAGAAAGTTGGTATTCCTATGGTTCCATTAAGCTCTCCTGGTCCGATGGCTGATGGAAACATGGCGAACATATCGTCAATGATTCCTATCAACATTTCTCGTAATCTTGGCACAATAGAGAATGTCTATATTGGGGCAGATTGTTCCCATGATGAGATTCTCGAATATACCGAGCTATTCAAGGAATTCCGTGATATTTTTGCTTGGTCTTACGATGAGATGCCAGGTATTGACCCTCGAATTGTCGAACATGAGATTAATACTTACCCCAACGCTAAGCTTGTTCAACAACGTTTACGCGTCGTGAATCCTAGGAAAGCACCCACCATTAAGGCAGAGATAGAGAAGCTGTTGAAAGTCGGTTTCATCTATCCCGTTCCCTTGAAGAAGTGGGTTTCAAACCTCGTTCCGGTAGATAAGAAGCAGGGAGCGATCCTCATATGCACTGATTTCCGCGATTTGAATCGTGCCTATCCTAAGGATAACTTCCCCACACCATTTATAGATCAGATTTTGGATGAGTGTGCCGGTAGCGAGATGTTCTTCTTCATGGACGGCTTTTCTGGGTATAATCAGACACAGATTAAACGTAAGGACCAACACAAGACTGCATTTATTTGGCCTTGGGGAACGTTTGCATATCGGAAAATGCCTTTCGGCCTTAAAAACGCTAGAGCTATGTTTCAGCGGGAAATGACCTTGATCTTCCACGATCTCAAGTCTATTATTGAAGTACTTTTGGATGACCTCGCTGCTCATTCTCGTATGAGAATGCGTCATCCCTATCACTTGAGATTGGTATTCGAAAGATGCCGGCACTATTCAGTTAGATTAAATCCTCATAAGTGCATCTTTTGCGTGAAGTCAAGTTGTTTATTAGGATTCATCGTTTCAAAGGAGGATATAAGAGTCGACCCTTTGAAGGTTGAGGCAATACTTCAGTTGTCTCCCCCGAAGAATATTCGTCATCTTCAGTGTTTGCAAGGCATGGCAAACTTCTTACGAAGATTTGTTGTCAACTTTGCCAATTTGACTAGAGGCTTTATGCGTCTCTTGAAGAAGGATACTCCCTTTGAATGGGATGAGCGAGCCCAGGAGTCCTTCGATGCACTCAAACGAGCCCTAGCATCGGCCCCGGTGATTAGTCCTCCGGATTATAGCTGTGATTTCTTATTATATGTGGCCGCGTCTTTAGAGATGATTGGTATGGTTTTGGTTCAAGAGGATGAGGAGCTCCAAGAGCATGTCATATATTATCTGAACTGAAACCTTATTGATTCAGAGATTCATTATTCTCATGTCAAGAAGCTTGCTTTAGTGACCGTACATGCGGTTTAGCGTTTGAGACATTATATTCTCCTTCGTCAGACTTTGGTTGTGGCCCATGTCAATCCGTTTTAGTTCGTCCTCACACAAAGGATGATTGGGGGAAAGTATAATAAATGGATTGTCATTCTGCAAGAATTTGATCTCGAGTTTGTTTCGGCAAAATCGAAGAAGTCTTTAGTCTTTGTAGAGCTCATATTAGACTTTCCGAGTGAGACCGAAGAGTTGGTATGTGAAGATACGTTTGTTGATGAACACATCTTCTTAATCTCTACATTAGACCCATGGTACAGGGATATCATAGTATATCTGCAAACACAGAGGACCCCTACTCACCTCTCGCGAGATGAACGGCGACGATTATGTCACGTCTCTAAGAACTACCTTATAGTGGACAATACTTTGTACCGCCGTGGGGTAGATTCCATTTTATGACGTTGTTTAACTCATGACGAGGCTGAGGTTGTGCTGAATGATTACCACGGAGGGGCATGTGGCGGTCATTTATCTGGGCTTTCTACAGCTCAAAAGATTTTGAGAGCGGTTTATTTCTGGCCATCGATCTTTAAAGATTGTGTTGATGCGGTCAAGAGGTGCCACCTTTGCCAGGTGTTTGCACGTAATATGCGCTCGAAACCTGCCCCGTTACATCCCATTATCACCACCGGTCCCTTCACTAAGTGGGGGCTCGATTTTATGGATTGCAACCTAGCTTTGACTGGGGGGCACCATCACATTATAGTGGCTGTTGATTACTTCATGAAATGGGCTGAGGCTATGCCTCCAGTAAAATCCGACGGTGAGACAACCGCTCACTTTGTATTCAACCAAATCATTACTTGGTTCGGGATTCTGAAAGAGCTTGTCACTGACCATGGCTTTCACTTTCAGAACCGTATGATGGAAGAGTTGGCATCCAAGTTAGGGTATAAGCAAGAGCACTCCTCTTCTTACTACCTCCAAGTGAATGGACAGGTAGAGGCAGTGAATAAATCACTCAAATCCATTCTCCAACGAACCATCGCACAAAGCAAGAATAATTGGCACATTATGTTATATCCTGCTTTGTGGGCATATCGAACTGCGGTTAAGACTACCACTGGTTTTTCTCCATATCAGTTTGTGCATGGAGTGGAGTCGATATTGCCGGTTGAATGCGAAATTCCTTCGTTGAATCTAGCTGTGGAACTCTTACCAGACACTTCACCTTTGGAGGAGTGTTTGGTTCACCTTGAGCAACTTGATGAGCAGCGTCGAGATGCCTTGGTGGCTCTAGAGGTTAATAAGTGTCGCGTTAAGGTCCAGTATGATAGATCTGTCCATCCAAGAGTGCTTAGTGAAGGAGACTTGGTCCTCTTGTGGGATCAACTAAAAGAACCCTTGGGGGCAGGTAAGTTTAATCCTATGTGGCGTGGTCCTTACGTGGGCAAGCGTGTGTTAGAGAAGGGTGCCTATGAGTTAGTCGATTACGAAGGAACAGCTTTGGCGGAGCCTAGAAATGGGCTCTATCTTAAAAAATACTATGCATGATCTTTAGCCAAGGCTGCTTGTTGTATATTATTGTATAGCTTTGCATAGTTAGGTTTTTTCCTTATCGTGATCGGGTTTGTGATTAGTTTCCATTTCTTTTGGCAGATGTCAATGGAATATTCCACCTACATAGGATTCGCGGATGGTGCAAGCCATCACACTCAACACTCAGCCTCAGTTGCTTGGGTGATTTATACTCCTATGGGTCAGGTACTGTCTTTAGGAGGTGTATGTCTACGACCATCTTCCAACAATGTTGTTGAATATAGCGTCGTTATTGAGCTTCTACGGGATGCCATTTTGCATGGCGTTCTATCTCTTGAGGTACGTCTTGATTCGGAGTTAGTAGTGTCACAGCTCAATGGTTTGTACCATGTTAGATATCCGACGTTATTGAGAAGGTTCTTACGTGTGAGATTGTTAGAACGACAATTTGACAGTATAACATATCTACACATTCCTAGAAATAATAATCAAGTTGCTGACTCATATGCTAACTACATGTTAAATTGGAATTTTTTTCATTCATAATAAATTAATCACAAACACAATTGTTACACATGTAAATAAATAAACCGATCACCATAAAACTTTTTATATATAAAAAATGTGGTAATACATAGTGTCATGATACAAAATTGGGGCTTTTTAAGCCACCATCATATAATACACGGTAGTACAAAATGAATACACTCCCAGGTGTCTAATTCAGTGGAGGAGGAAGAGGGTTGTGATCATAGAACGTCACTACGGCTCTAGCTAGCCGTCGAAATAAACACACCCATGCGCGTGGCACACTCACCACTTGCCGCTGCATAGCCTCTGGCAAGTCCTCGACTTGCACCATGGGAACTCTATGAGTCAGTCTCACAAAGTTGGTATGAATGCTCTGGAGCGTTCGCTCCGCATCCAAACCCGTGATGTCATCTCATCTTCCCCTCCGTCTATGACGAGGGAAGCCCTCTGGTCGTCGTGGTCCCACATCTGCACACAAATGGTAGATGTCACTATGTATTGTCGCGCAAAAACATGTTTTTTGCTTCCATATAATCAAGAAAATACAAAAAAAAAAAAATAACTCAAAAAATTTACAAAGAGTGAGGGTCGATATTCGTTACCTATATCGCCATATGCCGATCCTGGTGGCAATGGCATGTCCGGATCCCCCTGGAAATCTATCCCTCCATAGGGGTAGTCATCAATGGCAACAATTTGTCGTCGCCACCATGGAAAGAAGTCAGCTAGATATGGGTTGGCCACCCTACCACCCCGCAGTCTGTGCATCGCATCTTCCCAACACCGTTAGGCTGAATCTCGAACCCCGTGGAGAGGAACATCCACTCTAGGGCTCAATCCTGGAACACGCTTGAAGAAAAACGTGCTAAGAATACTACTGACCCCGAAGTTCCGTACCCTGCCTTCTTTACACTCACTGAGCTGATGTTTCATTTTGCTCAATAGTGTCATACTCTAATCATATACTGTGGGTCTCATGCACTCCACTGCATAGAACATCAGAGGCCGTGAGGCCTGGTGGAGTGATGCTAAGCCTGCTATCCTGCCTAGCGTCAGTAATATGGCCTTTAGGTCCAGCACCTGTATAGCATTAGTAGGGACTTGACTCCCCACCTTCTCAGTGTCTGGAAAATAGTACATAGCTATGTACTCATCGACAGTCAGGCCACCCCCTAGACCACCTCGGGAACGAAGGTTCACCACCTCCCCTCGTCTAGAAAGACCAGTGATAAAGTATATGTCATCCACCTCTATAGTGAGGGACATCCCATCAATACGGAAGGACTCTGAGTTTGGATCCCAGTAGTCTACCAGCATCTATAGCAATCTTGGTTTGGTCCTCAAACCACCAAGACACCAAAACTTATAGAGTCCACATGCACGTAGAGCTTGTTGAGCCATTAAGTCGGCCCTTACCACTTCCTCTACTTCACCATGCTCACGCTCTCTCCATTCTAGCACAATCCTGCAAAAGAAATTGCAAAATTATCCATTAGTTTACTTGAAAACCTTATGCACGGCCTCGTACGCGACTGTTTTGAAAACAGCCACGTATGTACATGGCTTTTAGGCCATTTTCTGCGTATAAGCATCCCTATACACAGAAAAAACCTCGATATCCACGTGGGCCGTAGCGCGCACTTTGGGAAGGCTTAAAAATTTCATTTAACCATGAAAATCTATAAAAATTATATCAAAATGCAAGATGAGAGTATGAGTAAATACCTGGAAGAAACGGTTGTGAATTCCGCCGGCTGGATCTCCTGGAATTTGCAGTTGAAAGTCAGAGCTCAAATGGGTAAAAGTTTCAAATGATTTATATTTTTTACTATTTATAGAAAAAATTTCAAATATTTGAAAATTTTTACTCCCTTTCTTATAGTTTCGACATTTTCTAACCATTTTGGACCACTTTTGACATAATTTGTGATGTAGAAGACCTTTTTCAGTGCCGTTTTAGCCGTTGGATTGACCCGTTTGTGTCGATCTCAGGTATCATGTTTAAACTGCAATATAAGTTAGGTTTCACCATCGCTTGCATTTTGCATGACCTTGTGACCATATCACCATGTCCTTAGGTACGAACCCACTCTATTATGTCACAGAACCTTCTAGCTGATTTAGAAGTGGCATGATGTGAGTGGTAGAGCTTCACCTTACATGGGTACCCTAGTTAGCACCTTACTTGCATTTGGTGCCCATGCCGATGGTTTCTCCTTTAGGGTGTGGGAGTCCATTGTATAGTACTGCCATGACATTTCGCAAGAGCCTCATATTCCTCTTGATCTTATGCTGGCCTATTTCCCTCAGGACTCCCTCATGTCAAGTTGTGAATGCATTATCATGAGCTTTACCTGCCTTATTGAGCTTTATGCTGGCTCTCCTGACATTGTGTTTCAGCCATATAGCCTGAGCTTGTCTCATGTCTAGCCATGTAGAGCCATTTTTATATCCTTCGCAGCTTGATTCCCTTTTACCGGGAGGGGATTTTCCCTCGAGTGTCAATATCCTACACATGTATCCTTGCATTGAGCATAGGTATGTTCCACTGCTTGGAACTAGTTTGTTTGCCCCTATGACACTCGTCTCCTCCTAGTTTGTAACTATAAAGCTAGTTTATTCTTTTTTCAAGCTTTTCAAATAACTGAAAAAGTCCAAAAAAAATCAAAAAACCAAAAAGCCAGACAAGGAAAGATGTTATCTTTGGCAGCTGTCAAGTCGTGTCGCCTTCGAACATAGAACTGTATATCACATCCATTGGTTGGGTTATAATTTGATTTTAGGAGCTGTACTCGTTTATCTGAGTTTATCTCCACCGACTGGTTAAGCTTCCAGTCCCTATGGAGACTTTGTTGATGTCTCCTATGTCACAGATATGTCCCAGTTTGTATATCGAGTCTATTCTTCCTTCATTCAGTCACCATACGCCATTATGCTCTTGTTCGAAGGAAGTTGAAACCTGAGTCGGCCATTCCTCAGTTATCTTGACTTTGCATGTCGGCCATTCTCGATACAGTTATTGGTTCGTGCACCTATGATCGAGTCCTTCCACATTATACAGCCTTGCTGAGTACCTCGTGTTGGATGATGGGGGGTGCCTTAATGCCCTCCTTCCAGTGGATTTCATCCCATCGACTTCAGATCATTTATTCCGGGATTGGAGTCTAGAGTCATTTTGAGTGCCTTGAGACTTGCAGTCATCAGTGGCAGGTTCTCTCGCCATCAATAGTTTCTTGGGAATACATCAATGTCCCCTAATCGATGGATCCTTTCAAGTGTTCGACCTCAACACATTTATTCACACTTGTTAGTTTGCACTCTAGTACCTTGATTCCCATTTTCATCATTGGTGGGTGATCTCGCGTCTGTTAACGGTATACATTAATGACCGGTAATCAGACGATGGACTACTATGTTCAACCTCGACACCTCTATTCGCATAGTAGGACATGTACTCATAGCAGTTTGTGTAGAAGACTTTCCAGATTGGTGGCATCTCTTATATGCTACCTCCTTGATCGTGCCAGTGTTCATGAGATTTCAGCTCTTGTGATTTGATTCCAGTGTATGTCAGACATTTCTAGCCACTATGGAGATCTTGATCTATTATATATCTTCAGCTATTTTGGAGATCACAGTCCTTTGTATATCTTCATCATGGAGATTCTGATCTATGTATATTGTACGTGGCGATGACCACATATGTGATATCATGTATCATGCCTATTCATGGCCATTGTACTCTTATGTATCTGGGACTGCTATATGTATTTGCAGTTATATGCAGAGTTGTATTATGGTACTATGCTGATTGGGTGGCTGGTCTTCCATTTGGGATCCTTCATCACTCCACTTCTGGGATGGACTTATAATGTATTTCGGCCATCGTATAACCCCTCTGATCTCATACATTAGGGGGCATCTGTTATAGCGGATTTCACCACTCTAGGTGAATCACACTTTGTATGGCCTTCCCCTGTCCCGTTGCAGACTCCTTAGCCCCTATGGACCACTTTTTGTCCTTTGATGTTTCCTTGATCATCCCTAAAAACACATGAAAAATGCTATACGCGACTTTTAACCTTATAAGCGCGTACATACGCGGGTTTGAGCCATATAACCGCGTACATCGGAATGTGTAAATAATCCAAATCCTTTTAGAGTTTTCCTTGACATGGATCTGACTCATTTGACTCCTGGCCTTCCATATGCCTTGAGATCACTCGGATTCGACCTTTCAGTACCCCTTTGAAAAGATATATAAGGAACCCCTTGATACATTGAAGGCATAAGAGAGAATTGAGAGCAACGAAACTATAGTCCATTGTTGCCAGAACTTATGCTTGAGTCTGCATCCCTTTGTCCCTTGGAGCACTTTTGTGTTCTTCCCAAGCTTGCCCTTTGCTTGTGAACTTGCTATTGAGAGATGGAGGATTGAAGTGGTGGAGGCTCAAGTGGGGGATTCAGTTTCTCTGGTTCGCAGACGTGCCGTCAAAGGTTGTATCTTGTAATCTTTGATTTATATTAATAGAAATATCTTTTCCTGTCCAATGATGTGTATTTGAATGAATATTTTATCCGTGGGATTATGTCGAATGCTTTTACATTATTGATTATATATGCTAGAATACATCTAACACCATGATATATAGAATGCTTGTATTGTTTACTTGTTGTTGAGGAAGTAATATAGCAATTCAAGCTGAAGATTGGAAAGCTCAACGGGGATCTACTTCAACCGTCCGGAATAAGGTACAAGGTCTGATCCTTTAGTGTTAGACATTTTATTTCTATTGCATATTGGGAAAGATTGATTTCTGGAGTCAAGCTGTCTGTTGTGGTACCCCAAGCCATAGGAATTTCTCTCTGTAACAGGGAGGCAATATACTAAAACCTTAGCTATTGGTTCTTAGTTCTTAGACTCTTCAGCATGTGCTTCTTTTGAGTCATGTAACTGTGCCGCTTGTTATTCATGTTTAGGCTCTTAATGGGGATTATGTTCATGTGATTATGTGACCCCTTCTTCTAATTCAACTTAGAGTCTACATATGATGTGTGACCCCAAGGAGTATGTGACCCCTCTTGTTTAATAAGAGATACCATACAATGTAATTTTCTTTTTCTTACACCAAAACTTCATAAAGTTATTTTGCACATTAATATTAATTGTATCAACTAATTTCATCCAGAGATATCCCAAAACAACACCCACTTCATTCATATCTATAGAATAAAAAATTGAATGTAACACATATTTATCCATGGTGATCTTCAAATCTTCAAAAAATTTGAACATTTCACCTTCATCATGTGTGCTTTGAATTTTCTTTGTGGGACTTGCAACTTGTTAGCCAAATTGATATTGATGAGATTATACTTGCTACTAAGGTTTATCAAAATAATAATACTTGCATGTTGAATACATCCATAAAATGTAACGCAAAGTTTGTGTATGAAAACAACCCTTAGTGCTTTATTTATCCTTCTTTATAATATGAGAGCAACTATCTAAAAATACATTTTCAAATTCATCATCAAGAATTTTTGACATCTTTTCATGGTTAATCAAATGACGCCATCACAATCTAGTGGCATCTTCTTTTAGATCATGGATTGCAAAATTCTCCAAAGATTTCCCATTCCTAACTATTGGGTTCTAATACCTTTTACAATGAATATGCATAAATATTCTTATAGTTAAATGGATTAAACAATGGCACACAATACATTCACATAGTACAAAGAAAATATCCAAGAAACCTCTCTCCTGAAGAAAAACAACAAAACATTTATCTTAACAACTCATCTATTAGCAAAACTATTTACCAACATTTACAACAACGATTTACTAGATCACAATAGATCAAGTCTGAATTCACTACACTTGGAAATTCACACAAGTTCTCTTACAAGTGCTTTGTTCTTTCAACCTTTCACATTACATCCTATTTATAGATGCAAATATATAATTCATGATAACTGAATTAGTTACAACTAACTGCTCCGTGATCCATAGCTTCCTAACAACTTTGTTATTTTGTTACAGTCAACGTGACTAATTCAACCTTGGTCTATCGTCAGTCGAGCTTCTCACCGTCCAAGTGTTTGTCAAATTCTTTCATGATGTATGCTCTTTGACAAGTCTTGGTTATTAGACAGTTGAATAGAATTCCATCGTATGTAAACTTCAATTCTAGTTAACTTGTTGACCAATCGACTATTGACTTAGACCATCAATTAACATGCAAAGAATATAACATTCCCAATATCATTTTTATCCCATCTTCCACGCTATAGCTCCAAAATAAAGTTAGGTTAAATAAAACCACTTACTTTTGATATTGCATGTTAATCCCTATATATTGTGACACTACATTTCTATTGTTATATAAGTATTGTATTTATTGGTCGGCTAAGGCCTTAATTATAAATGTATGGTTAGCGAGAATTGTAATTGTACCATTTGTCTCCTATATATATACCAAAAAGACTTAGATTTAGGATCATCTCATCTTCTCTTATTTAATTGATACATAGGAAAAGGGTGTTTCTACCTCAAAGATTATTCTTATTCATCTCTTTTCTTCATTCTTAACGTGTAGAATTTCTGTCTCTTTCTTATTTTATTCTCTTTTGGGAATTTGGTGCATAAGATTTGGTATTCGAGCCATTTTTGCTATAAATATTTTTAGGGACATGTTAGGTAGCGAAACTTGAAGGGGCCTCAAAGAACATAATGAAGTGCCTATGGTATAAATTTTAGGACCTAGTTCATTATACACTAGGAGTTTAGTCTATGGAAATTATTGTTTTTCATTGTCCAAAAACTAATCTCATACAAGTGTTATGGGTAAAATGGTTGTATCTAAATATTGAAAGATCCAAATTGAGTTCCACCTATCACATTACAAGGAAGACAAACCATATTGTTTGTGTTATGAATTTCAAAAGTAGAGAAGGAAAATTAGACACCTGACAATCTGTACACATTTTCTCTCCTAAAAGGGAAACAAATAACAAGTTTTTGTGTAATCATCATAAATCTCCCTTGGCACATCAAAATTGGGTCAAACCTATGGAATTGCAGAGAATACATATCGGACTACTACATGAGAAAAATAATTTTAGACTTGGAGGGGTTAAAGTTTCATAGATAATTCAGGAGCAAGGCCAACTAATAAGACAACCCACAAACTAGGGTTTTTAACGGTATTCCAACTTGAAACTTATAACGTTTGACGGTAATATATGTTTTGAGTGGTTCAACAGGTGTGATAAAAAGTAAATAGAGAATACTTATAGTAAATATCAATAGGATTAGGTGGAAAAAAGTGGAGCAAGAAATTTTACACCTACTAAACCTCTTGAAGGCTCTTCCATAGCATAAGATGAACATGATGATTTGAACTTTCTGGTGTCCATGCTTACCAATATAGTAAACATTTCTAATAAAAGTGGAACATCATAAATATGGTAAATAGGGATGAATTCCAAACATTCAAAGGGGATATGCAAGTTGAATTCCAAACATTCAAAGCCTTATATCCAAGTTTATCTCAAAAACATGAGGGAAATTATATTGAAGGATATAAGCAACCCGCTTACCTAAAACTCAATTCCTTAAGAAGAGGATAAGGAGAACAAGATAATGGATTCCAAGTCATCCCAGGAGAAAATTCTATTACTTAGAGAACGATAGCTTCAAGTCACTAAAACTTCATGACTCATTACTCCAAGATACACATAATCTTGGGTTCAAATTGGGGCCAAGGAACTACTTCATTCCCAATATTGATATGAGAAATTTTGATGGCAATGATCCAATAACAAGGATATTTTAAATGCAACAATTCTTCAACCTACACCAAGTGCGAAATTTACAAAATAATTAATAGCACATTATGGGGATATTAAGAGTAGAGCATTTTTATCCAATTAAGAAATCTCAAGCAAAAAGTTCAAGTTACATAGCACATTAAGTAGTTTCATAAGTTGAGTCTTAAAGTGAAGAACATTCAAGAGGATAATTTGTTGAATCTATTTATGGGAACCCTAAAGTGGAGCATTCAACATGAAGTACATACATTTGAACCTAAATCATTGGTGAATGCTTTTAGTTTGGAAAGGAAAGTTCAAAGAAAATTATGGCTACTAGAAGGGCCTACTACTAACACCTATAGAAAGGGAAATGTTTCATCCCCCAACCTCAATTAGCCTACAAGGTTGACACCTCAACAAGTGGAGGAAAGAAGGGAAAAAGGACTATTATTCAATTGTGAAACAAAGTATAATAAAGGGCGCAAGTCTAGTGAGAAGAAATTATTCACTACAAGGAAAAGGCCTTGTAGCAGAGGTTATAGTGGATGCTCCTCTCAAAATAGTATAGAGGAGGTATGTAGCGAAGGCGAGCAATTGGAGGTTGTAGCAATTTTTTTTCAATTGGTGTGTATATAAATTAAATGTCGCGGTGTGTTATAACTACAACTCACCTATGCGTTCTAACCAAAAACGCACTGGGACGACCGAAAAAAGGAATGACGCAAAACTTTAAAACATAAAATTATCAAAAATTAATGGCAATGGAAATAATTTTTTAAAATCATAGCGGTAATTTTAGTAGGCGTAACACACTGGTGCGTCTATAAACAAAAACGCATCAGATCTCAAAAAAAATGTGCCCCGAAAAAAACAAAAATTATTTGGTGTGTTTTGTAAATATGAATGCCCCATTGTGTTTATAATTCCAATGCACCAGTGTTGGCTAATAAACAAACATGTGTTTAAAAAATATTATGACAAATGACATGATTTTTTAAAAACCACAACGATGTGTTTTTATAATCTTACCGCACGGGTGCGTCTAAACCCATAACACATCAACAAATTGGAAAAAAAAATATGATCGTGGGTCATTCATTATTAACAAACACACCAGTGTGTGTGAGAAACCCAAACACACCAGTAAGGATTTGTGAAAAATTAATTAAAAAAATTATTTCAAACCTACATTACGGTGCAACGGTGTTATTATAAGGCACCCGTGTGTTCAATTGTTGGGCGACCTGGAACAGGGTTTTATAAAAAAAATTACCATGCAATCAAAATCATTTTTACCCCTCCATAGTGCGTATGATCCACCTGCATCAGTGTCATCCATAACCCACCTAAATGCCTTGTCATCGATGCTCATTCCATTCCCTGTTGACACATTGTTCATTTTAATTGGTTGCTCGATTGAATTTGACTTTTTTCCAAATGGTGGGAAAGAAATCAAATTCTTCATACATAGCTAAGATGTCTCCCCGACGTGCAGTTCAACAAGTAAATTATTTCTTACTTCATAATTTAAACTTTTAATGGTTTAATTTTTGGAAGTAATACTTAATTTTCCATTTAAAAAAAATAAAAACTTTCATGGTGAGTTCAATCCATTTGGGTCGCCTTGGACGTCGATGCACATTGTAAGTTGTTACAGACCACATCAACAGTGGGGCAAGCTGAATGGATTGAACGCACTGACGTATCAGTGCATTGCACTTTCGTAGCGCACCACCATAGAATAAAATAAATTTTAAAACTATAAACTAACATTCGATGCATTAACCACACCTAGGCGCATCGAGTATACGATGCGACAATGTGTATCTAAGGAACCTCTTTAACGGTGCTCTACTACATCATAACGTTCCACCATAACATTAATAAATTTCAAAAACTATAAACTCATAATCGATGTGTTCATTACACATAAGCGCACCGACTTTACAGTGCACTTATTTATATAAAACACACTGGTAATGATTAAAAAGAAAATTTAAATCCCAACTTTTCGACGACCATCAACACACCAATATTCAGTGGAATGGCATCCTCTAGGAGCACTGTCGTTCTTTCTCTTTACGTTAGCACACATTAAACAATGCATTTACATTTTATAAATGCACCGCATACCAATGCGCTAATATTTAGTAGCACACCACCATAACATAAAATTTATTCTAAAACTATAAAATAACAATCGATGTGTTCATTATACCTAAGCGCATCGACTTTTAGGAAATATTCAACGCACTAATATTCAGTTCTATGAAATTAGCTAGAAGCCTTGCACCACAACACAAAAACATTAAAAAATGATTTTAAAAACTATAAACTAACAATCAGTGTGTTAATTACACATAAGTGCACCGTGTGCGAGGAATTATTTTTATATAAGCACACCATGTATGGTGCGTTATATTCATGTGGGCACATTGTATGTCATTTTTGCAAAAAGATTAAATGTTTATCTTAATACATATAATTATCATAGAATGTTTTTATGTTTATTTTGATGGGAGTAGCTAATTCATTTTATATATGAAACATATATGTGAGCATCATGAGGCGAGGTAGTAGGAAGAAGCTTGGGTTGACCAGTATAACTTCCATAGAGAGTGGGAGGCTAAGGAGAGGGAGAGATATTTATACCCTCATCATATTATTACACAGGTACGAAACCTCTTGAGATATGTCGGCCTCCTCAAGTTCTATGAGGAGGACACATTCCTCACCCAGTTTATCACATGCTGGGATCATCATAGGCAGGTGTTTTGATTTGGTCCCAATAAATGGTACCAACCCACTAAGGAGAACATATATTTTTATCACAGGGCTCCCTAGGAGAGGTGAGGACTTTCCTCAGTTACCTAAGGTCCTAGTTGGAGTTGTAGCATCGTCTCAAATATTATATGTTCATAGGTTTGTTGATCTCAACATCCTCGAGATTGCTCAATTGAATTCAATGGTGGTCATCTCTCTATTGTTGCTTTTGGTAGAGAGGATGTTAGGTGTATTTCTTTGTTGGTGGTGACCATTGAGCACCTCACTAGTGATGGAAACACATTAACTTCCCTCTATTATATTATGTTGAGTCTTTATTGCAGGAACCTAAATGCATTAGGCAATTTACTATTTTTTAAGACATTTTTGTCACACTCTTAGTTGATGTCACACATGTATTGGAGGTAGGGTGAACTTCCCTTCTAGCTTAGAGTTTTTTTGTTTATTTTTTGAGATATTTCCAGCCACCAGGCCATCTTTTGACTGACAGCCTCCTAGGTTGATGATAGATGTTTGTATGCACATGTGGGGGCAGATGATGACCAAGAGGGGGCATCCTGAATTTTCGACGAGGATTGGCATGGATGTGATTGAGATGCTAGGAAACAAGGACCCACCTAGGTTAGACATGATTCCATATCCATGTGTTGGCTTGGATTGGAGAGGGTACCCAAACATCTTCACTCATGACGAGCCAACAAATGATTGAGGTAAATTCAACATTATGTTTAAATTAATTTAGTTTCATTTTATTCCTTTTATACTTTTTTTTGTCAGTAAGTAGAGTATCCTTATATTAATTCAGAACTAATAAAGTACAAAAATAGTAGTACAAGCATTCATGACATGATGGGGAGTCCACACATAGTCAGATTGATATCAGAAGGGTTCACATTTTCTTCCAGTTTGAAAAAATGATTCCACAAAAGAATGACCTTTCGGCCACCGACCCCGAGTCTACGTAGAGATTGAATATTACTAAGACTTACAACATTATGAAAATCCATAAGACTTATAACATAGTAATCAGAATAAAAAATTACATCAATTAACATAACTACTTTAAATGATAGGGTTGCATAGAGGACCAGAGTAGCATGACCACCCCCTTTGGAAAAAAGAAAAATAGATGAGCACAACTTCCATCACTGGGCAAGGGGATCATGGGGAGGAGGGGCTTATTCCTACCTGGGATGGTCGATGAACTCCTCTATGATCATTACCAACAGGAAAAATCCCATTGCACTGTCTTGCTTCCCTCCTCTAATCAAATCCCACACCTATCTGATTCCATACGCCAAATGTGCCTTCGCTTGGAGATCACGGGCCAAAAAAATTCGCACTTCCCAAAATGGGTTGGAAACAAGGGGAATTCCTTGATGAGACTCATACTCTTGTAGCAAATAAATCTCTTTTTTTGTGATTTGGGATTCAATAGGAGCATGGGTTTCCGCCATGTATTGTGCCCCCCAGTTGAATGCCAGAGGAACAAGAACGTTCTGGGCATTCAGATCTTGCTGAGATGAGATAGCAGATGGCCTACTCTCTCCCTCAATTCTCAGATTATCACCTTGACATCTCCTAACTCTCCACTGAGGCACCATTAAATCCCTGAACATATTAACTAAAAAAGTAATGCACACAGGCTGCAACCTTCTGTTCGCAAGATTATCACCAAATGACATGAGCATACCATCCCCAATGAGGGTATTTATGGAAATTCATGCCATCTGAGTGAGGTACACTATGTTCATGGATCTTGAGTGAACTTCTCCCTTCGCACACTCCATTTCCTTAGCATTAACACTGTTGTACTTCGTGATCACATACAGATCTTCATGGCCTTCCTTCTCTTGTGTATGATTTGGGACAAGGTTTCCCATTTTATTCATTGGCGTACATCCTTCGTTACTTCTTTCTGCACGATGAATAATTCTCGGGATAAGGCCAACGGTTTTCTCGAAAGGGAAAGTACCTCCGCCTGCCCCATACGGTCCTAAGTGTGAATGAGGCATGCGTATTTAAAGAAGGCAGGTTCTAAATTGTCCCGTACAGATCATTACAGCACGTCGAATTCTGTGTTTTCCCTCTTCATACCTACTCCACTTGTCCTAGCATAATGAGGAAGGGTGTTGTCACACAAGGCGATGACGTGTGGGTTCTCCACCTCCTCCGCGGCCACCACATATTCCTTGCGATTAGGACATAAGACTCCACCTATCCCAATCACGTGCCCTTCATGTGATGTCGTGGATGTGGCATGGTGTCTGTGCATGCAGAGGAATGTGTCTTCCCGAGAGGTTACTATCTATCCTTGAGTACACTTGCTGACATCGTGACATGGAGGTTCGTCCTATTTGGCCTCTGGATTTTTTGATATCTTACCATTATCATTTTCCTCCAACTCCTCGCAACGTCTCCAAAACATGCGGTCTCCTAAATTCGCCCTCTGTTCTACATGAAAGGAGGTTATTTTACCGACCCCTTGATTTTCTAAGGCATCCGCCACCTTATTCCCGTTCCTTCTAACATGGGAAAAATGTATAGTCAGGGTATAGATTAGCAGTCTCTTGAGCTCAACAAGTCGACATTCCCACCTCTAATTCCTAGAAACCTTGGCTATGGCGGAACCTTGTTGTAATATTCTTGCGATGGATATGATAATTAGGGAGTCTCCCTCCACAATTAATGGCGTCCTCTATTGCTGCAGATCCCATTTTATCCCACTTACCAATCCTTCCAATTACTCCATAATGTCGGTGTTGGTGCCTATGCCTCCCCAGAAAATGCTGAGAATTTTCCCTTCTGAATTCCTAATTACCCCTCCAAAACCCATTGGTCCTAGATTACCTTTGGCTACATTGTCAAAATTCATTTTAAAGGAGCCTTCCACCAGACATTGCCATGAATCAGAGCTATGAGGAGGAGCGATCGAGGCTCGCAGGAAGACATTATTTCCAGGTACATTGTAAATCCCCCAGTCATAAAGAATTTTCCTTTTTTCTATGTCTGCTTCATTGGTTGTCCGAGTCCAGCGGTTTAGGGTTAGAGTTTCTTTAATATGAATTTGAATCAGCATCCATACCTCCTATGTATGTCTATGTTTGTTTTCAAATATTTTCTTGTTTTGCATTTTCCATATTTCCTAAACAACGAAATATGGAAACAGTTCCCACGCCCTATTCAAGATTTCATTTTTGAATACCTATTGCAACCAGTTGGAAATTGTTAAATCCGGATGTCCCTTGTGTCTAGATATTTTCCTAAATTTTTATTCTCCTTTCTCCCATAGGCATTCATTGAGAAGATGATTGATGGTTTCATTAGTAGCTTCACATAGGCAACATCTTGAAGGTCCCAATAACCCACGACTTTGAAGATTGTCCCAGGTGAGGATATGCCTTCTGAGAAGCAGCCAACTAAAGGCTGCGATCTTGGGCCACCATCTCCCACCCCATATTTTCCGCCATTTCCTCTCCTTCTCCATTCTGTGAGCTTCTATAAACAGCCCTGTCGCCTCTTTGATGTTGAAGTTTCCTAAATTGGAGTACCCCCATCTAATCTTATCCAGCCCTTCCTTCCTAGGGATATTTATTTTTCATAGTTCCTCATAGAATTATTCAATGTTATCCTCAGGGGCACATGCTTTCCACCATTCCTTTGGTTTCCAAGTCCTAAAATGTTTATCAGCTAACAGGGGGTCCCGAAATTGTTGCACCCGTTCCAACGGGCTATTCTGAAAGCAGTGGAGAAGTTCTGCTATATCATCTTGGTTGGCTATACAGGGATCTTGTTTCCAGGAATCCCTAGTGAACGATGCTGACTTCCCATCTCTAACCTCCCAAAAACTGTGCGTTTGGATGAGACCTATATTTTCTTGGGCATATTTACATATGCTTGATCCTGGGATAGCTTCCCTAAATATGATAAGTTATTGTTTCAGCTAGTGTGGCACATATTTCTTATGCCACAACTTTGCCCTTGGTTCCTCAGAGTGGGAGATCCATTTCCATTGAAATTTTGCCACCAGTACTTTGTTTATGCTGACCGGGTCTCTGAGTCCTAGCCCCCCTACTTCCTTTGGTTTACATAAGGTTTTCCAGTCTACCAAATCCCACTTCATGTTTCCTTCAATTCCCCCCCAAAGAAAGGTTCTTTGGATATTTTGTATTTGTTTTAGCACTGCTTTGGGAGCGGCCAAGACTAAGAAGAGGTAAAGAGAAATGTCTTGAAGTACTGACTTAACCAGGATTAATATTCTTGGGAGATTAAGAGCCCTAAAGGTCCAATGGCTAAGATTTTGCTTGAGCTTATCCAGTAATTCCCTACAAGATATTTTTTTATATTAGAATATGCTAAAGGAGCTCCCAGATTTTTAGAAGGTAACGCACCTTCTAAAAATTCTAGGATGTTGAGAATGTTTCATCTTGTGACTTTCGAGGTGTTGAAAAATTACACCTGAGACTTCTCCTTGTTTATTTCCAACCCACTGGCCTCTAGGAAGGTGTCAATTCCCCTCTTCAAATCACAGGCCTCCTGGACAATGGAATGTCCCATCAACATTGTATTGTCCACAAATTGTTGGTGGTTCTGTGGTTCCAACTCTCTGCTTAGGTTGAGCCCATGAAGATGGTTCTCAATGCACATGTTTTTTAGCATTTGGACCAGTCCTTTTGCAATGATTATGAACATGAAGGGAGATAATGGGTCTCCTTTGTGTATCCCCCTCAAGACCCAAAAGGACTATGTAGGAGCATTGTTGACCAATATAGAGAAAAAAGCTGAGGAGACTAGATTAATCACCCACTCAGTGCATTGGTTCGAAAATCCAAATGTCTGAAAGAATCCTGCCAAGAATTTCCAATTTAGTTTATCGTAGCTTTTGACAGGTCGAGTTTTAGCAAAATACCTAGGTTTTTTCCAGTTTTTAGGGAATGGATGGTTTCATGCACCAAAATGATGCCATCAAGAATTTTCCACCCTTCAATGAAACCAGCTTGTTCTGGGGATATGAGGATCGAGAGCAAGGGTTTGAGCCTATTGGCTATGACCTTGGAAACGATATTCTATATGACATTGCACAGAGCAATCAGTCTTAGTGTTTCAGCATATTATGTGACATTTTATTTAGGTATGAGTGTAAGGAAGGTGGCATTGAGGGATTTCAGAATGCTACCTGAATTTCTTAAGTCCTCGACCAGAGACGACACTCCCTCCTTCAAAAATTCCCAATAGGAGTGAAATAATTTCATAGTGAACCCATCCGGTCCCAGATATTTATCGTCAGCCATTTGTTTGACAACTTATTTTAATTCCTCCATCTTAATTGGCTTCATGATCATGAAGTTGCGTTCGTTGGTGATGACCCTTGGGATATTCTATAGAACCTTCATCTAGGACTCATTCCGATTATATTCAAGCTCCTCCAGGAGGTAATCAAAGAATTTATCCAGCTCAAGTTCCATCTTCTCCTGTGTTTCTGCAAGGGTCTCTTCCTCTCTTTTCATTCTCTCCATTCGGTTACCATGCCTATGTTGGATGGTTGACTTATGGAAGAACCTGGTGTTGCGTTCTCCCTCTTGAAGCCACTTGATTCTGGATTTTTCTTTCCAAAAGAGTTATTCCTATTGTTCTCTTAGACTAAATTCTTGGAGTAGGATTTTAACTTGAGTTCTCACCTCCTCCATGAATCCTTGCCGCATACCCTTCTGTTGTATCTCTTGAATCTTCCTATCCAACTAGTTTTTCTCTTGGAATATATTTCCAAATGACTCTATATTCCATATTTTGATTTTTTCTTTTCAGGATTTTGAGTTTTTGTTGGAACTAGTACATAAGTGTTCCTTTAATGGGAGGAAGGTTCGCCCACCATTTCTTATGTTTCTTTAGAAATTTAGGTTAAAGGAGCCAAAATTATTCAAAACGAAAAGGTCTTCGAAGGTTCGTCCCTATTCTTTCCCATTCCAAACTTATGGGCCAGTGATATGAACCACCAGATCAAAGTACCATGGTAGTCAGTTCTCCACCCTCCATCATTATAAACTCTTAAACCAGAAAGCAGCCTAAATGGAAGGTGATGCTTCTCTCCCCTAATCTCCTGTTGTTCTAAGGGTAAATACCATTGCACGTTCTAACATCGACCAGATCGAGGTTTTTTATGACTTTTTTAAAGTAGTCGCTGATGGGATTTAACTTCCGTATTCCTCCTTTTTTCTCATCTAGGCTTTTGACCACGTTAAAGTCTCCTCCTAGAATCCACAGACACCGCCCACCTCCGCCCTTAGAGTGCACATGGAGTCCAAAAAATTAACCTTCTGCTCGGCCTGAGGTGGGCTATAAATATTGGTAAAGAATCCCCGTGTACGTGTACCCATTATTTGGAAGGATGCTGAAAGGGAAAACTGTGAGGAAAGAAAGTGTGTGAGGGCCACCTCCCTCGGGTTCCATAATATTCCCATCCCTCTAGCTGCTCCTCTTGCATCCACGACAATTGCTTCACTGGTTTTCTAGACTTTTTTCCCTACAACTTTGAGTTCTTCTTTCGAGCATTTGGTTTCTTGAAGAAAGGTGATAACCGATTTTTCACTTTCTATTCTTATTTTTAGAAGATGTATCTTCAGGGGGCTATTATAGCCTCTAATGTTCCAAGATGTGATCCGCATACTCAAACTACTTAGGTGAATAGGTGAGGGTTGCATCTATGGTTGGATACTGCCCCTAGGATACTAGATTCACCCTGATTACGAGGATTCACTGTACGTATGATTGTGTCTTCCTCGCTTTTCTTTTCTACCTTTCTTTTTCCCATCTGGGTCCTTGAAATATTTTGGTTCTATTCCTAGAAACTTCAGTTTATTTGTCCTTATGATGGCTTTCTACAGAAGGGAGACCTGTTGTGGAGGAATGTGATTTGGTGTTTCAGTAGAGCACGTCGCCTCCAATTCTTCTAAGTCCAGATCCCCTATCTCCATCTCCTCCCCTTCGATTTCTAGCGATGGGTTCTCTTCCCTATTTTTTTCCTTAGTTTCTTCATGGATCTAGACTTTCGAGGTTGGAGTTGGCTTTGGTTCTTGGTGTTCTTGGAGCTTCCCTTCTTTCTGGTTTTCAACAACTTGTCCCGCTTGAAGAGCTTCAAACCAATTGTGAGTCTAGACTTTCTTGTGGATCTCTGGACCAACTACCTTCTTGTCCGATCTTTTCTTGTTTTTTACTTTGGTGAAACCTTATTTATCTTGATTTTCTTGATCCTTGTTGCTTCCCGATTTTTTGTTTTGCGTGTAGTCGCAAAAAATTTGTCCATGCTCATGGCACCGTATGGATATGAAAGGGATCTGTTCATAGTCTATCACTTGGAACTATTCTTCATCATCCCAAGACAATTATATCCCATCAGCTATATCCTTAAATATTTCCAAATAGAGGCATATCCTGGCATAGGAAGTGTATCACACCTGTTTGGTTTGTTATGAGACTTTTACAAAGATCCCCACTGTATTACCAATATCTGTGAGGATTTTTTATTTCTAGTGTTCTGTTGGTAAGGAATACAAACGGATCCAGACCAGGGATATAGTTAGGTTTTCCTTGTCTAGGATGAAATGTTCTTTCCATGGTCGTAGGAAGAGTCCTGCTAAGTTGAAGAAGTAAGGTCCATTATCAAAGATTTTGGTTCTGTCCACTTCATTAAAGAAGATGATCGCGAAGAATCCTTTTGCCCCCAATTGCAAGTCATAATGGCCTTGGGGCTTCCAGGCCGTGTTTATCCACCACACAAGTGTCTTCTCTATCGGCCAAATTCCAACGAACTTTCCAATGAGGGCATGTTCTCTAATGTATTGAATGTCCTCCTGCACCTGTTCCGAGTGGATATGAAGCTTCAGAACTATTTTTTATTTTGGCACATAATGCCCTGGTTTTCTAGAGTCCCCATTCAAGATTCCTTCTTTGGTTATCCTGCTCGTCCCTTCTCCTCCCTTCCCTGATTTGAGATATGGACCTTGCACTACCTCTTTGCCTTTATCCATCTCCATTTCCGAGCCAGTGGAGGGGGAAGCTCCCCTCCATCTGTGTGCTCACTCATACCGATTCCCTTCCCCCAAAACTGAGGTACTAGGTCCTAACTCTGACAGAACCTGCGAAGATAGACCAAACCTGCAACCCTAAATCACCGTGAAGCCTCCCACCTCCATCGCATCTCATTCTTCTCACATATAAAATGGACTTATCAAAATTGGACTTATTCATTCCTTTTATACTTAATGCAAAAGAAAATTATTTTAAATTGTTGTAATAGATTCATGTTTAATGAAATTGTCTAATTATTATTGTGAAATATATATTTTATATATATTGGGACATTTGATGGTGTTATCCCACCTCCTCCGGTTAAAGACAAGGAGGATATAGATCTGGATGTAGCAGCTCATCCCAAGTCTCCCCATTTATCTAGACTTGGACTTCAATGTAGACAAAATGAGAGGTTATGACAAGACATTACATATAGGTTGTCTACAATGTTATAGGATCGATAATTTCATCCAGTACAAATGAGGTACATTATCAGTGACCCACACCATGTAGAGACATGGAGGATGCTTCCTCATGATATGGGGAGGTTGGTGTAGCACTTTTTTGTGCTTATGATATTTTAAATGGTATCCATTAGAGTAGTTCATCGTCATACAAGTGCAAAGATCCTCTGCCAGCTTGTCCACCTCCTTATCCACTAATTGCTTCAACTACAGGATCAAAATACACATCCACTACAACTCCTCCTCGTCCTCCACCCCTCCCTTCCACCTTTGACATCTTGTCCACCTCCTCCTCCTCCACCTTTGACGCCTCATCCACCTCATCCTCCACCATGTCCTCGTCCTCCACCTCCTTCAACATAATCTAGTCCTCTACTCCTACTTGACCTTATTGATCCTAATACTACATCATCATATACTCTATTCCTTCTCGACATACCATTTATTCCTACTCATCATCCTGACCATCCACCAATTCTTACTTCACCCATTTCTATTGTAGAGATTCCCAAAGAGGGCCACACTTCATCTTGATGGACCTCTCCCTCCTACTCTTAGACCTCTTTTCTTTCTAGTATAAGTACTGATGCCTTTGGATCTGCTAGCAGAGGTGTTGATACTGCCTTTGTCTCTATTAGTGGAGGTGATGATGCATCTAGCTCTGGTCAGGGATATATTGATGATGCCTCTGTTGGCGAAGGTGGAGAAGATATGTCATAGCAGTTATTTCACTGTAGATATATTATTATATTTGACATATTGTATCAAGACTTTGATGTTATATATGTTCATATCTATATTTATACTGCATTTTTCATGTTTATGATGATGTTGATGTTAATTATTTATGTGGTGAAAACGATGATCATGGAACATTAATTATGTTTATGTGTATTATTAGTTATGTTTGTTAGATGATGTTTAAATTTGTTAGTTGTATATGTTACATGAATATGTGACGTAATACTTATGATGGTACGTTCATGCTTATTTTATTTTTTATATTAATGGTGGCATGATGGTATATATGATGGCGTTTATTTTTATGTTTGTTAGATTCCATCAATGATAATAATGGTATGCTTATGTTTATGTCGTGAAAATGATGATGATGCATTTACGTTTTTGTTAAAACTTATGGTTATGTTGATGTTAGTGTGATGATGTTTATGTTTATGTTTATGATGGCATGGTCATGGTGTTTATGTTTGTTAGGTGTTGAAAATGACGATGATTGCAAGCTTATGTACTAAAAAAATGTTGTACTATTCAAAATCATATGGGTCTTTAAATCATTAATTTTTTATTTAGTCAACAAAAACATCACAATTTGCATTGTAAATTATGGATGAATTTGTGGCAACTCTATGATTTATGATTGGTGTATAATTTGTCATAGTATCATGTATATAATTTTTTTATAGTTTGTCATAGTATTATGTTTATGTAATAGTTTTCTTTTTTGGTGTTCATATTGTTCTTATCTAATTTCTATGGATATTATAATTTATTGTAATTTTCTTAATAATGTAGTAATATTTTTCATAATATTTTTCTTATATAATAATATATTTATTTTGTTGCAACTATATGTTAAGCATTACGAAATAATATATAACATGAATTTTAATAAGGAAATTAACTCTTCATTGCATAATGTTGTGTATAACTTAATTATATATTCAAATGATAAACATAAATAAATCTGGTTTAATTCATAAGTCTAATTGCCAAACATTATAACAAAAAATCAAGTATTGCCATGTAATATTATTATAATATATGAATATAAACATGAAAAAAATATAAATATAAATATCAATATGACATATAAATGTATCATTCAACATTTTAATTCTTTTGACAATAAATCACTTTATAATGACACATATCAAAACTCTAATAGGAAACAAGACAAATACTTAATTATAAAAACAACGTTTTCTCTCCATTGTAAACCCAAAAGTTGCACTCTCCAAACTTATTACTATTAACCATGATTATCTTCATTATACAATATCACTTTAGTCCACATTCAAGGAACACATTTTATACCCTCTAAAATGAGGTTTAAACCCGACTAATGTTCAAAGAATTGCAATTAATTATTGATGTAACATTACTTTGTTTATGTTATTATTTTTAAAGGATCGATGTATTACTTTGCTAATATTATTATTTGCAAATTTTATTTAATAACATTAGAATGTTTTTGTATTGAATAATAATTTCAAAACTATGTAAGATTTAAGATGTCAAATATTCATGTAATTTGAGTTTGTCAATAAATATATCTAATTTCTAAAATATTATAGATTCATGTTAGTTATATAAATTATTAGATTAACATAAGATTATGTTCTTATAAATTACATTAATTAATAAAATCTAAACCAATTATTATATATTGATACATATATGAAATATTTTTAGTGAAATATACAACAATGACTTTAATTATAAATCAAAAATACGTACCCATTTACAAACCATAAAATAAGGTGAATAAATACTAAGCATACATATAATTTGTTAATTGCTTCATATAAATCCTTATTGTCTCAACCAGTTCTAAGATGGAGTTTAACCTCCTAGAAATATAGAGATGCATAAATTCAATCCAACCTAATTAATAGAACATATTTAATTCTTCTATTACAAAGGGAAAAGAAGTCTATCTTAAATCCATATTTTTCTCCTAAAGAAGATTCCATACCTATACCTTCATCCTTGAAGCCGTTTTTTACTCTCTTTTTGCCATTAAAAAAATATTCCAAACATTATAACAAAAGTGTCAAAAATTAATGCAATTATAATTCTCAGCATTATAATTTATAACATAAACATCATGAAATACAAACATTCAAATACTGATGTAGTAATTAGATACCACCATAAATGTTCTTGTAAATTGCATTGTTATAAAGGCCATAAATTAAGTCATTGTACAACACCTTAAATTTTCTTGTAAATTGCATTGTTATCAAGGCCATAAATTAAGTCATTGTTATCAATGCCATAAATTAATTAAATTTCATCAAATCATATAATAAAAAAACAGTACATTAATCTAACATTAATACCATAAATTAATGCAATTATAATTCTTAACATTATTCATAACAAAAACATAATAAAATACAAGCATTATTGCAATATTAATATAAATATTAGAGAACACCTTCAAGTCCAAAGGAATATGTTAGTCTTTACTTTAACAAAAATAAAATTGGATCATGTATTAAGTTGTTTTTATGGTGTATTTATATGTATACACAAGACATAATACGGGTAATTTGCATAATGGCATATGATCATTCCATACAATCATAAATTACTTGAAAGACATAAACCATATTTCACATCATATTGGTTGTTAACAAACTGAAATTGTTTAAACACTACATCTAGTAATCAACTTTCCATTTCCACCATCATAACACGAAAAACAAACAATATAAATAGACAATCAAAGATAACAGTAACAAATGATATCTCAATCTGTAAATGATGAAATAAAATATAATTAGACATGTACACATTCATGTTGCCATGTTTGAGTTCTTGTGAATGTAATTTCAGAACTATTAGGAAGAAGATAATTATTGTTATAATTAGACATGTACAAGATAATTTCGGCCTAATAGTTACTATTATCTTTGATTGTCTAATTAATTATCTTTGATATCTCAATCTATTCTTTCTCCTCTTCTTAATAGTTCATGTTTTAATGTTTCCATGTTTGAGTTCTCTGTGAATGTAATTTCAGCCTTCCAATGATGTATTTGATAACTACGCAGGTGTGCCCAATGTTGTTCAAGGATTAATGGAATCCATTAATGGTGGTTTAATTATGGGTTCTGAATTCCATTCCATACAATTACAATACCTCTCATTAGGGGTCGAGAATATTCCATTTGAATCTCAGTAAAATTCTAGTATTTCTCATCTACGTTATAGTTCCTGTTTTAATGTTGCCATGTCTGAGTTCTCTATGAGTGTAAGTTAGTCCTTCCAATGATATATTTGATGTAATAATGTATTTCTGCAATTACTATGGAAATTCAAATCTATTTGGTTAAGTTCATAAGAGTTGATCTACCTTGTCTAGATTATTAAGCAATTTTGACTAGTTTTCTGATTATTTGCATAAGTCAGCCTAAACTCAACAAATCTCTTTACTTTTTTTTTGAGTGATCACTAATATGATAAGATGATTTTCCATGTCTAAAAATTAGGATTTGTGATCTTATTCCTATGTTTTGGAAGCCTAGAGTCCCTTTTGTGCAGTCCTAGAAGCTAGTTTTGTTGGTGCAGCCCCATAAGCTTTTATAATCTGGTACAAACCTGTAAAAGAAATTTTTTACTATTATATACCATCATATTAGATATATGAAAGCTTTCATGAGTCAATTTACTTCACCACTAGTTTATGAGAAGTGACATGTAAAGGTTTTAGTTTTCATATACCAGGGTTCCGAAGATTCTTTGAGTAGACTTCAGCCTTATTGATGTTTGAAATATAAAAGGTCCCAGTACATTGTGCATATGAAATTGAGCTATCACAAACATATTCCATTTCTTGGTTCGGACCTACCTCCTTGATTCTTACACCATTGAGTAGTACAAATCCCTCACACTTCACTATTGTTTTGAATTATTGTTTAGAAAAGTGAATTGATAACCAATATGATATGATTTGATCATTACAATGGTATCCAAGTAATTTCCTTAGCCCAACCTGTGTAAATTAGGCTATCTACCGAATAACATTGCAGGTCACCTCTTCCAGCAAAGAAGAAATTGTAGCCATGAGGCTCATATCAGTAAGAGATGAATATTTCGAGCTATATTAGGAAGAAGAGGTGATTTATGTAGAGGGAGGTTTTCATGTATCAAGCGTTGAGAATGGTGAATTTTATGACCAAAAGTTCCATGAATACCAATGAGATGAACTACTAATTTCTAGATCAAATTCTAATTTAGCAAGGAAGTTTGAAGCAAGTAAAAACTTTCCTCGTCATTATCAGGAGTATCTTGCCTTAGGGGAAGAGATTTGTAAATACGTACCTTTCAAATAGTATTTCTACTGCAGATTTGGATTTGATCCCAAGGAAGTATATGAGGAATAATTGAAGAGAAGCAAACCAAGTTGTTCCACCTCTCAAAGTAAAGGATAAGAGAAGAGGATCACATGTGAAGATTTGTTGGAGACATCTACATATAGTGGCATCATGAGACTATTTAGATTTTTTTCAAGAAGAAAATATGAATATATTGAACCTAAGGCTACCATGAATAAAATAGCATCTATTTTTGGATGCACAAGTCTCTATGTTGGTGACATAGAGATCAATTTGGAGGAAATTGTTGCAAGAAAGAAGCTCCATGTGCAACAAGGTGAAGAAGCCTCAAGTATCTTGAAAGAGAATAACAATAAAGAAGAAGCACATGAGCACGAGGGTGAGGACTTACACACAGTTTCGATTCATCTCGGTGAAGGGTTGGGAAAAGGTGAACTTCATGATGTAATTTTTAGCCTTCCCGTGGACGCCAAAGAAAGGAGCATGCCAACACTACTCATTTACATGAAGATATTGAAGAGGAAATTCTGAGGTATGATGTTATTTCTGATTTTTGCAAAGATCACGTTTCATTGCAACCATCAGAGTTACCCTCCACTTCATACCATGGAATTGATTTTTCAAGAGACTCTAATGTTGAACTGAATTTTAAGAATGAGATATGTGTTGTGGATCTATGCCACAAGCAAGATGATGTTAAGTTTCAGCCATTGAAAGGAGGAAATTTGGCAGAGGATATTATTTGTGAGCCACATCATTTAAGTGGATCACTAAAGGAGAAATAAGAGAAGCTTATGGAAGCCATGAAGAACTTTGTTGACTCCAATGCCCTAGTGACAAAATGTTGTTGGAAAGATTCTAGAGGAGAGTTGGAAGGAGAAATGTTTTTGGAGGAATTCATAGCACTCAAAGAAGCAGTGATCAAGATGAAGGAGAGTTACATGAACTTGCTTTCCAATCGATATCATCTCCTCATGGTGGCTGAAATGTACCATAGTATGCTTAAGGAGGAAGAAGAAGAATCAGGAAGGCTCACTAGTTAGTTCATGGATACCACCAATGATTCATTGAAGAGGACATAGAAGGCCCTTCAAGAATCAATAAGGCAGAATGATCAACTTCGAAATGAGTTGAGTTCATCACACACTCCTTGCATGGAAGATGTTCATTTTCACATGGAAGATGACATAGTGAATTTGATGGAGGAACCTCATGTGAGAATTGAACATGAGGTAAATTTAGAATGGTAAGTGCTTATGAAGAACAAAGAGGAAGGAGATTTTGGTCAAGCATTTGTTGGTATGCAGAGTGGCATAGAGGAGAATTCAACCATGGTAGAAATAGATAGGGGCGCACCATTTGATCCTTCAATCAATGGTATTTATTTATCCATGGATTGGGTAGATAAGTACATGATAGAAATGGAGGACCATTAATGAACAATTTTTTCTTGCAAATATAAAGAATTGTTTGGCATGCATGCCTTGAAATAGAGGCCTCATGATATGCCTATATGGAGAGCACGTGGAGAGAAGACTTATATTTGAAGAAGGTGGCTGATTACATCTCACATAGATCATCAAGACATAGTGTGTATTCATCCATGAATTGGGTGGATGGATACATAGCCAAGACGGAGATTCATCGAGGTAACAATTCTCTTTGTTTCTTTGAAAAAATAAATTGTTTTATCGATATTGTCTTACCATGTGAGCATCAACAAGGGTATGTATGGAAACCCTTGGATATTTTCAGTACACATACATCCATGGGATAGATGTGTAAGTATATGGAATATTTGGAACTACCATTCAAAAGAAGGCCATATTGCATATGCAACATGTTGGATACAAAAGAACATGCAAGAAATCAACTTATACAAGAAAATATCCAAACCTGGGTGGATCTAATGGAAGAGTCAAAAGATATCCATGGACTAGCCAATGGAGATGATGCATCCATAAGCTTGGTGGATGCATGTTGCAGTGATTTAAGGTTGATTCATGAGTCTCTATCCCACACTTCTATTTCAGACATGGAACATGAGGAGTGTCAAATTTTGATGGAAGGACTTACTATGATTTAACCATAGCTTAAGGAGTTCCATACCTTGTGGGAAATCGTCACTGAGATATGGATTTGCAATAGGAGAGATAAATTTCTAGTGTGGAGTGGTGATTTTGACATACTCCATGGTGATGAATCTTTGCATGTTATCATGATGTTTGGGAGGTTACATATGAGATAATGGGATCTAAGTGTTATTTGGCACAAGGAATTATTTTGAGTGACATTGTTTACTGTTGTGATGCATTACAAGCAATAGGAACTTGACATTGCATGGTTTCACTAAATCCTAGAGCAGCACTTGGTTTGTTAGAAAAATAGAGTGAACCTTCATTCTCATGAGTTCATTCATGCAAAGCGGTGTTTTAGTCCCCTTTTTGGGAATTCAATTTATGGATGTAATCATCATTCGTATTCTTTGTATATTTGGAGTTTCCATGGGACTCCTCATGCAAATGCTTCACACTACATAACTAGATGTAGTATGCACCTTGCATTCCCAAGGATCATGTGGAATCCTAGGACCATGTGGGTTACTCAATTTTCACACCGGGTGAGTGGCAGGATGGTATTGCAGATAAAGAGACCCTTTCGGAGAATTGATGGAGTTCATGATCAACATGATGATTCCTCTCAAATTCTAGTTGGGGATACAAAGATATAGTTATGGAATGAATTTTTAGTTGCATTCATGATCTTTCATGTATTGAGAATCTTAGTGGTATTGGTAGGGGATATTATTAATTGGTCCTCCTTGTTGATGATGGACAAATAGATTCCTATATCAGTGAGTTACATGAGCATGTTTGAGATGAATATGTATTGTTAATCCTTTGACTAAATTTCTTGAGGACAAGTAATCTTAGGAGGGGAGGATCTAACATGTTCCCAAATTTTTCTATGGTCCAAGACATAAGTTTAGCCTCAGTCACCTTGGTTAAAAGTATTAAATGGATGGATAAGGGGTAATTTTTCCTAATGAAAATGTCCAAGGGTGTAATTGAAGGTTAATTTTGGGACTAGGCATTATTAGTTAGGAAGTTTAATCACTTTAATGTTGAGTTGGTTTCTAGATAATTTTATTCTCATGAATAAATAAATATTTGGATAAATTATTGAGGGATATGTGGCCAAGAGGGTGCACTTGAACAAAGGGATAATGCTGGAATTAAGGAAATATTGTTAACAAGGATAAAAGCAAAAAGGAGGGCATGTCAAAGTGAAAAGCGATACAAAGCGGGCATGTGGAAAGAGAAAGGAAAGTCTACCTTTTGGAAATAAATGTAGGAAAGCAAGTAAATGCAATAAAGCAAGGTAAAAGAATAATAAATAAGGACAGTTAGAAAAAGCATGAAAATCAAGAAAGACAATGCAAAAGTAGAAAAGCAAAAAAAAAGCAAGGCAAAAGCTAAAAAAGAAAGCACTTTCCAATCTAGCTCATGAGGGTGCATTGGTCAAGGAGACTTGCTCAAGAATATATCTAATCTATAAAATCAGACATGAGTGTACTATTCACATCGTTTTCTAGTTTTCTTTATTGAATTGAGATATCTAGCTTCTCAGACTAGGGAGATGTGCCCCTAGTCGATGTCGGTAGGTGTGACCCTGTTGTTTTTTCATTGTTGTTCAAGGGTTAATGGAAATAAAACATTAAGGTTGGTTTAATTGCAGGTCCTAAATTTCATTACAACCAAGTTCGAGACCTCTCATCAATTATTGAGAATATTCCATTTGAATCTCAGTGAAATTCTAGTCTTTCTCTTCTTCTTGATAGTTCCTGGTTTAATGTCACCATGTATGAATTCTATATGAATGGAATTTAATACTTATAATGATGTATTTTATTTAATCATCTATTTTTCCAATTACTGTGACAGTTTGAATCAATCTAGTTCAGTTCCATAAGAGTTGATTCTACTTTGTATAGATTACTATGCAATTTTGACTAGTTTTTTATTATTATTTTCATAAGTCAGCCTACACTCAACAAATATATTTAATTTTTTCTCTAAGTGATCACTAATATTATAATGATTAATTTCCATGTATGAAAACTAGGATTTGTGACCTTCTTCCTGTGTTTTGGAAGCCTAGATTTGGACCCTTTTATGCAGTCCTAGAAGCTAGTTTTGTTGGTGTGACGCCTTAATAGTTTCTAATCTAGTATAAACTTGCACATTAAATTTTTTATTGTTATATAGCATCATATCATAGATATTAAATATTTCCTGAGCCAATTTCCTTTACCATTGGTTTTCAGGAAGTGACAAGTAAAGGTTTTAGCTTGAATATACTCAGGTGCCTAGGAGCCTTTGAGTACAATTCAGCCTCGCTGATGTTTGAAAGGTAAAAGGTCACAATACATTGTGCATAGGAAACTTATATATCACAACCCTCTTCCCTTTCTTGGTTCAAACCTACCTCCTCGATTCTGACACCACTAACCAATACAAATCCCTTTCACTTCAGTGTTGTTTTGAATTTTTTTTTAGAAAAGTAAATTGCTAACCAATATGATCTGATTGGATCATTACACTATCAAGAAAATCCCATCAATTTTTTCATGTACCTATCCAAGAATAACATCCAATGACATCATACCACCCCTACTAATTCAACTTCATCAACTAGGTGAATTAGAAGATGAATTTGCAAGTCCATGAAACTCGACAATAGTTCCTTCTCAAACATACAAACAATCTATGCTATCTCTTGATGCCACTAGGGAATGCTAGAAATGTAAATATCCTCTGATATGATCCATCATACAAATGCATATAGTCTATATACGGCACACCGCAGGCCATCGGGAAAGCCATGGTTCACACACCCATGCATAAACAACAGATAATGACACTACAAAGTAAACACAAATAATTGATGTCATTTTAAATTGTGTGGTAAAAGATATTAAAGAATAATAAAAAACATTTTTTGGAAATTATATGTACCCTTAGAAGGTTAATATGGTCATGTGATTTCAAACCCATCAACTTTTTGTCTGCAGTGAAGCATCATCGTAGAGAAGACCCATAACAATAAGGCTCCTTCACGCCCAATATACTTCCTTTGCCAAATTAAGATCTTCTTTATTCAAAATCCATGGGACATCGCCTTTTTTAAATGAAAAAGAGTGTCCATCCTCTCCTATATTTTCTTGTCTTGGCCAATGCTTCTTTTTAGTATTTGAAGAAATAAGATATTTCCTAACTTTCAACTTGTCACTTTTTTTGGATGATATGTGACACTACAAAGAACATAAAATATTTTTAAATATATGCATGGGATATCGTAAGTGGCAATATTTAAGATGCTTCCAATATGGGAGCTCATAAAATATTGATTTACTTTCCACCCCTTCAGGAATTTTCTCATCATAGGTGTGAAAGAATTTAGGATCATTGAACATAGGTTCCCCACTTGAAAAGAACATCTCTGCAATTTCCTTCCCCATTTCTCTATCATATTCCCTAATCTAGTCAGTCGATGGCATTATTTCAGGTGTTTGGGTTCTCTTTGGTTTACCATTGAAAGTAGATGCTACTCTTCTATAAGGGTGATTTTCTAGGAGGAACACCCTATAGAAGTTGTACACTAGATTTTATAGGTATTTGGACTATCTATCCTTCAAATAATGTCCACAATATTTACATCCATGGTAACCTTTTGTTACAAGACTTGTGATGTTACGGTATATAGAGCACGCGGTTAGTGTTGAAATCAAGATTGTCGCAATGACTTAGATATGCCAAAAAAAAATTGCTTTGAATATAAAAAAATCAAACAACATATTCACCTACATATGCCATACATGTAAAACTCCTCTCTTATGGGATGGGTCTCTATACATCATATACATGTAACCCTTCCCATAATTCCTTAAACTCTTTGAGCAATGGTTGTAGGTAAACATCCATATTATTTACTTGTCTTATACTAGATACTATAAGAGCCACCATAAGATGTTCATTCTTTACGGCTAACCATAGGGGGGTATTTGTTAACTTTTCATATGCTTAACTAAGACATCAATATTTCATTTCATTTTCATAACAAAAGCATATAAACAGGATCACTGAAAGATAGACAAGCACAACCATACAAAAGGAACACAAAGATTTATCCTGGGAAAACCCAGCAAAAGCTTCCTCAATATAGATGTCCCCAAAAAGATAAAAGATAAAACCAGCAAGGGGATCAAAGCCTGATCCTCCTCCTTCTCCAGCTACTTCTCTTCTCCACTAATGCGCTACACAAGTGAGAGTGTGTGCTCAAATGAGGAGAGCTACACCTCTATTTATATTCATCCGTTCACTTCAATTAAGTCATCCGACATGTAGGCTCGAGTTAATCATGTAGGCTCAAGTAACCACACTGGGGTGCTAATGACCCACCTTTACAATTAGAGGGGACAACCTCATGACTCTTATTAGTTCTTCCAATTAGAAGCATCGGGGTACAAGATAATACAAGTGGTTCTCCCGGTAGGACCATCAGGGACCACAAAAGATACATATAGAATATTCTTCGAAGTTACAATATTTCAACACTCCCCCTTAACGAGAAGGGTATTCTACAACAACATCAACAACAACAATAGTAGGAGAGAGATAGAGGACATCATCAACATCATCAGGTTAATACATCTATAAATCATTGGAATCTTTTCAACATTATGTAGTCTTCATCTTCAATCTTCAGTCTTCATCATCATTAATACTTTGACTGCTTCGATCAACAACATCTTCAGCACTTTGACCTTTCGATTAGCAACATCATCTTCAGCACTTTGACTTTTCAATCAGCAACATCATCTTCAGCACTTTGACCTTTCAATCAACAACATCATCTTCAGCACTTTCGATCAGCAACAACATCATCATCATACTCTGATCTTTTGATCAGAAACATCATCATGAAAATATCATCATCACCAAAACATCATTATCATCAAAACATCAACATCATCAAAACATCAACATCATCATCATCAAAACATCAACATGATGATTCCTTTCAGAATTACGGGATCAACATGTCTGTGGTACTCAGACGATCCTTCCTGTTGGAATTATGGGATTTAGGTCTTTACGGAGTTACTAACGATCCTTCCTTTCGGAATTACGGGATCAACACATCTGTAGAGCTCAGATGATCCTTCCTCTCGGAATTACGGGATCAAGTCTTTATGGAGCTACTAACGATCCTTCCTTTCGGAATTACGGGATTTAGGTCTTTACGGAGTTGCTAATGATCATTCCTTTCGAAATTACGGGATCAACACATTTGTGGAACTCAGACAATCCTTCTGATTGGAATTACGGGATCAACACATCTGTGGAACTCAGACAATCCTTCCTGTTGGAATTATGGGATCAAGTCTTTACAGAGCTACCAATGATCCTTCCTTTCGGAATTACGGGATCAACATATCTGTGGAACTCAGACAATCCTTCCTATTGGAATTACGGGATCAAGTCTTTACAGAGCTACCAACGATCCTTCCTTTCGGAATTATGGGATTTAGGTCTTTACGGAGTTACTAATGATCCTTCCTTTCGGAATTATGGGATCAACACATATGTGGAACTCAGACAATCCTTCCTATTGGAATTACGGGATCAGGTCAATGATCCGTCCTTTCAGAATGACAGGATTTAGGTCTTTACGGAGTTACTAATGATCCTTCCTTTTGGAATTATGGGATCAACACAGTTGTGGAACTCATACAATCCTTCCTCTAGGAATTAAGGGATCAACACACGTTCTTAAATACCGAAGTCACCGGATCCGTTCTAAACCGAAGTTCAAGGATGATACAATCCTACCACCTTCTCGATGACCGAAGTTCACCGGATCCGTTCTGAACCGAAGTCCAAGGATGATACAATCCTACCACCTTCTCGATGACCGAAGTTCACCAGATCCGTTCTGAACCGAAGTTCAAGGATGATACAATCCTACCACATTCTCGATGACCAAAATCACCAGATCACTTCTGGACATTTGTCCCGGGATGATACAATCCCTCTTCATTCTTGAAGACTGAGGTCTCCGGGTCACTTTTGGAAAAGTGCCCAGGGATGATACAATCCCATTGCAACATCATTACTCCCCCTTTCAGGGAAGACCCTTTTGAACCACACCAATCTTGTCTCGAAAGTATTCGAACTTCACTCAGGACAAAGGTTTCGTCAACACATCAACAGCCTATTCGTCAGTACTCACATACTGGAGCTTTATGGCTCCTTTCTACATCATGTCTCGAATGTAGAAATACCTAATTTCTATGTGCTTTGATCTGTCATGGAACACAGGGTTCTCTGTCATCTTTATACAACTTTGGTTTTCACATAGAATTATGGTAGTGTCCAACTCTAGATTGAATAATCCTGACAACAACTTCTGAAGCCATATGGCTTCACAACTAGCAGAGCAAGCTGCTATATATTTTTCTTCGGCAGTGCTTAGAGCAACACTGGATTTCTTTCTGCTAAACCATGAAATCATAGCAGATCCCAAACTATAACAACCGCCTGATGTGCTTTTTTTGTCTGAGATACTTCTAGCCCAATCTGCATCTGTATATCCATATAATCTGTACTCATGGCTATTATCATAGTATAGCCCAAAGTCTATAGTCCCTTTCAAATATCTCATCACATGTTTGGCGGCTACCAAGTGAACCCATCTAGGTTGAACTAGATATTGACTTAAAGTGTTCACAGCAAAACAAATGTCTGGTCTGGTATTTGTTAAGTACATCAATGACCCAATGATCTATCTATAGAGAGTCACATCCACTAACTCTAATGAGTCATCAGTTAAAAACTTTAGGTTGGAATCCATGGGGGTGGCCAAGGATTTTCATTCCAACATATTGAATCTTTTCAATATCTCTACTGCATACTTTCCATGGTTGAGAAAGATTCCTTTTGAACTTTGCCATACTTCTAGACCTAGGAAATAGTGCATTAACCCAAGGTCTTTCATCTCAAATTCTTCTGCTAGTTTCTTCTTGCTTTCCTTAATCTGTTTCTCATTCCCTGTCAAGAATAAATCATCCACATATAGTAACATGATGACAGGCTCATCTTCTACAACCTTTAGGTAAAGGTTAGGATCAACTTTACTTTTGGTAAAGCCCATGCTCGACAAGAAACCATCTATTCTTTCATACCAAGCTCGAGGAGCTTGTTTAAGACCATATAATTCCTTCTTCAACTTGCATACGTGTGTATGTCTATCTTCAACTTCAAATCCTTGAGGTTTTTCTAAGTATGCTTCTTCTTCAATCACTCCATTTAGGAAAGCTATTTTCACATCCATCTGGTGTAAATCCCACTTCATCATGGATGCAAGTGCCATGATAGTTCTAATCGAAGTATACCATGCTACTGGGGCAAATTTCTCTTCATAATCAATTCCTTCTTTCTGAGAGAAACCTCTGGCTACAAATCTTGCTTTATATTTCTCGATACTTCCGTCAGCTACATGCTTTACTTTGTATATCCATTTGGAGGATACTATACTCTTTCCTTCTGGTCTGGGAACTATATCCCATACATCATTCTTAATTATTGATTGATATTCTTCAGCCATTGCTTCTACCCATTCTTTCTTCTGGACCGCTTCTTCAAATTTTGTAGGTTCTTGATCTACAAGATCACACATCAAGGCTACATAGTTGGAGAAGGTCTTAGGTTTCTTTCTTTCCCTTGTGGAGCCTTCAGGGGCTCCATACCTTTATGCTTCTCGTATAATTTCTCTTGTCCAAGCAGGCTTTCTCTTTCTTGTTATTTCCATTATGGGAGGTTCTTGAGGTTTTTCTATGTCATGTTCTTCAGGAGCTTCATCTTCAGGGAGACATGTAGATTCTTTATTTCTGGGAGATGTCTCTTCTTCATACACTTCTTCATGTTGGCATTTCCTAGATCTCTTGAGGGCTACCTCTTCATCAAATGTCACATATCGACTGATTTCCATGTGATGGAATCCAGGAATGTATATTCTGAATGCTTTGGATACCTCACAGTATCCAACAAATATCCCCTTCTTTTCGGATGGATCTAATTTGGTTCTTTTCTCTTTTGGTATATGAATATATACTGGACAACCAAATATCTTGAGGTGACTTACCTCAGGATTCTTTCCTGTGAATACCTCTTCTAGAGTCTTGAACCCAAGAGCACTGTGGGATATTCTATTTTGTACATACACAGTTGTTCTTGCCACTTCTTCCCATAGATGCATTAGAAGATCTTGATCATAAATCATTGTCTTTACTACCTCCATGATGGTTCTGTTCTTTCTTTCCGCAACCCCATTCTGTTGAGGATTGTAGGGAGTGGTTAGTTCCCTTTTGATTTCGGAGTCTTTGCAAAAGGATTCAAACTCTTTTGAGGTATACTCTCCACCATTGTCCGATCAGAGTGTCTTTATTTTCTTATATGAGAGATTCTCTATCAAGGCTTTGAACTCCTTGAATTTTTCAAACACTTCACTCTTTGCTTTCAGGAAGTATATCCAAGTCTTTCTTGAAAAGTCATCAATAAATGTGATATAATATTCAAAGCCACTTAAAGATATATAAGACATTGTACCACATACATCTGAATGAATCAATTCCAATGTACCTTTTGTCTTTGTTTCACTTTTCGGAAATGGATTCTTGATGTTCTTTCCCTTTGCACATCCTTTGCAAATGCCTTCATGCTTGATCTTCATGTCTGGTAATCTCGTCACTACTTTGTTCACATGAGGTAGAGCCTTGTAATTGATATGGGAAAGCCTTCTATGCCATAGTTCACTAGGGTCAGTGGATTCATGCACTAGGGTTGTTTCTAAGTGCCCCTTTAGTTTAATAAGCCTCCTTCTTCTTCACCAATAATGATTGCATCTTCAATACTCTTTCCTTTGGGCCACATGACTACTTGGCCATCTATGAAAGCAACTCTAAAACCTTTCTTATCTAAAGTTGAGATAGAAAGTAAATTCTTCTTTAGACCAGGTACATATAATACATACTTCATTTTTAGGGGATTACCTTAATCAAGTTTGTAGCTTGTTTCACCAACACCTTTGATCGGATATTGATAGTCATCTCCTAAGGATACCTTTTGAGGAGAGCTCTTTTCTTCAAGTTTGGACAGATTTTTATTTTGTCCCATCATGTGCTTTGAAGCACCACTATCAATAAGCCAGGTGTCTTCTCCAGGAGTTATAGATCCAGAGAGTGCAAAGAATAGCACATACTCTTCTGCATCTTCTTCTCTTGCTTGTTTTCTTGGGGGACCTTCTTCTTCTTCTTCATCTGCTCGATGGGCATGGTGCCTTTTGTTGTTGTTGATCCTCTTTCTATATTCTTGCCCCTTTTTAGGAAAATTTCAGGCAATGTGTCCTATCTTGTTACAATGAAAACATTCAAAATCAGAATATTCTTTAAAGGAAGGGTTTTCTCTTACCCTTTGGATTCTTTTGGGAGGATGAGACTCCTTGAAATTTCTTCTCTTGAAGTTTGATTGGCCTCTTCTTCTTTTAGTGTGAGTGGCTAGGGCTTGATCATCTGCTTTTAGTAAGGCTTCTCTATTTGCCACTCTAGTCTCATGTTGAATGTAGTTTTCCCATACAATATCAAACTTCATGCTTTCTTTTCTGGCACACATCATCTGAATAAAAGACTCCTAGGGTCTAGTGAGACCATTGAGAGCAGTCATGACCATTTCATCTTCATCAAGATTATCTCCAATAGCTTCTAGTTGCTATTTGATCTGGGAAACCCTTTAAAAGTAGTCTTGGATGGATTCTCCATGACTCATTTTGATGCTCTTTAGTTGAGCTCTTAGATTCATCTTCCTGTTGATGTTTCTTCCCTCAAACATTCTGGAAAGGGCATCATACATTTCTTTTGGAGTCTTCTTGGATGACACTTGAGGAATCAAGTGATCCTTAATGGAGTCAGCAATAATTATTTGTGCCCTAATCATATCCATTATGTGCTTCTCCTTGGCTTCAGCTTCTTCAGGTTCTGACACTTCTTCTTTGACATACTTATCAAGATCATTCTCTTGGAGAATGAGACCAATCCTATATTTCCATGCTCGAAAATTCTCTATTCCTTCTAGATTGTCTTCAAGCTTAGTGCTTGAAGTCATCTTGCTAGAGAATTACAAAAAAAATTGAAATTTTGTGGAATGAGAAACTGACCTTACCAGGAGATGTGCTTGAATGAGATGAGTTGACTGATGTACTTGGATTCTGGAAATCTCAATCTTTCAAATCATACGATTCAGCTTCTGCAGAAATTCATGTCACTGTTTCTATGATATCTCCGCAATTGCTGCCCCTCTGTGTCTAAAATTTCACACTGAGGTAACCTCGTATGTCCCTTATCCAACACCACAGGTTTCATCAAAATTGGTTTCACTAATTTGTATTTATGATCCTTTTCCCAAGGTAACCTGTTACAGGACTGTTCAGAACAGCGAAGTTTTATGGCCTTCCATGTGTCACTGTTTCATCTTCTGGTTCTGAAATTCGGACAACAGAAATTAAATTCCGTGATTTTTCTGGAACATCTTCAGTAATTCCATTTGGATATCTGTATCCCAAGCTACAGCAGTTCTCCCCAGGTGTCTGTTTATGGATGAATTCTAGAAGAGGCTAGAACCCTAACTTGGAGGGATCATATCTCCAATAATATAGCGAATATAAGGCTGAATTTTGGATACAATGTACATCAGTATTTTGTCTTCGGCCTCTGCAATTTTCAGCTCCTAATCCTTCTCCAATATCGGAATATAGCAAAAGTACCAAAACTTAGCAGTTTTAGTATTTAAGGTTTTTCTAGCTCGGGGTCAAACTAGGGTTTGACTTTCCTGGAGTTTCACCCAACCAAAAATATTGATCCAGGTCTCTAAACTTCAATTTTTATGAGGAGATAAATCCTATGCTGGGCTCACTCAAAAAATCCTCTTTTGCAAGAAGCCCTAATTTCCCGCACCGAAAACTGAAAATGCTCGGAATCGAATTCCGCTTTGACAAAAAGATGCACCCTTCAATGGAGAGTCAGCCTAGCCTTCTTTTATTGATTGATTGTGGAGAGAGAACCAAAAAGTAAGAAGCCCTACCTTTGTAGCTACACAATGTCTTCTTTCAGGGTGGCTCTGATACCATGTTAACTTTTCATATGCTTAACTAAGACATCAGTATTTCATTTCATTTTCATAACAAAAGCATATAAACAAGATCACTGAAAGATAGACAAGCACAACCATACAAAAGGAACACAAATATTTATCCTGGGAAAACCCAGCAAAATCTTCCTCAATATAGATGTCCCCAAAAAGATAAAAGATAAAACCAGCAAGGATATCAAAGCCTGATCCTCCTCCTTCTCCAGCTACTTCTCTTCTCCACTAATGCGCTACACAAGTGAGAGTGTGTGCTCAAATGAGGAGAGCTACACCTCTATTTATATTCATCCATTCACTTCAATTAACTCATCCAACATGTAGGCTCGAGTTAATCATGTAGGCTCGAGTTACACATGTAGGCTCAAGTAACCACACTGGGGTGCTAATGACCCACCTTTACAATTAGAGGGGACAACCTCATGACTCTTATTAGTTCTTCTGATTAGAAGCATCGGGGTACAAGATAATACAAGTGGTTCTCCCGGTAGGACCATCGGGGACCACAAAAGATACATATAGAATATTCTTTGAAGTTACAATATTTCAACAGTATTGTTATTGATCACTACTACAGGACAAAATGTATAGTTTCTATTTGGTTGGGAATATGGTTTGACGCCATCAATGGATATGCTCAATCTTAGGTTGTGCACTTCATTCTTGAATTTATCAGGCTATGTATCCTCTATATGCTTCATCATTATTGAATCTATTGGAATTCACAATACTCCTTCCTCACTTCGATGTGATGCATGTCATCCTTGCAACGTAACTAATTATTTGCAATGAAAGAGCCTTTGAATACTTGGGATTATAGGCATGTGCCTCAATATATTATGAGTAGGACCATGTGATTAAGCCTTGTTATTCGATTCTGTGAACCAATCATGCCCACATATTTGTACATATCTCTTTGTCTGCATATTCCCCTCTATATAGAATACAATCATTGGGACATGCATGATATGATATGTACTCAACACCCAACATTTTCAACATTCCCTTTGCCTCTCTGCAGCTTCCAAGAAATACATTATCATTCAGAAGTACCTTATCTTTGAATAACCTATATTTAGTGGGAAGTACAAATGTACAATGTCATTTAATGTTCATAAAATCGACCATTTTCAATGATCATTTTGTAACAAGATTCCTCAAAATATAGCATAGTTGATTGTCAGTTACCTCAACATCGTTGAGAAACACGCATAATACATGACATACTTTTCCTTCAAGTTGTATAGTAACATTGTTGTCCCCAACTATGTAGACTTTGACCGGCCAAATTCAAAGAGAGGTGTGGAATTCATTTATTTAAGGATTTTGAAGAATGCTTCAATGATACAAGCATCATCCCCAGATCGTTGTCCTAGAATGTATGAAACAACATTGCATCCATGGCACTCCTTTGTTGTAATAACTCATCCATCCCAATGTATAATTCATTGCCTCCATTCCCAACATGTGAAGAACTTCCATCTATGTAGGAATTCCTAATTGGTGATGATGGACGTAGTGGAAATTGAATAGGTGATTGATTCAACCATGCTTCCTATACTTCCTCTCCAATTTGCGCTCTTTTTTTATCCTTCCCTCGATTTTACATTGTATTGGGGTGCAACGGAAGATGGTAGGCATGTATCTCCTCATGAGGATCCTAATTAAAAAAAATATTGAACATTACATTGATGATTTTAGTAAGCACAATGCAATTGGTTTGATCTATTATTATACAAAACAATTACTACAGAAGCACAAGAATAATTTCCAATACAATGATAAGCTACAAATAATTTATAAAACAAACGTTCATGTTGAGCGATAAATTAACATTAATTCCAGATTAAATATAAAAATTTAAAATTGAGCAACACATTTTCAAATTCAATTTATAAATTAAATTAACAATTTATAAAACATGATTTCAAATTAAGCAATACATTAACATGGCTCCCATTGTAAATTGACAAATAAAATTAATCATGTTTTTTTGTCTTATGCCCCAAGGGAACGTCTAAGAGTAATCCCAATGCGAGACGTCTCTGAGGAGCTGTTGGTGGTCTATGAAAGTTTTAGTTTATTAGAAACCCATCACCACAAGACTGTTAAATTTGAGAACCATATATCTATAGGATAAGATGAGAGCTATTGGAAAGGAATTATGCTGTGGAATAATTAAGTTCAATGTACACTAAGTAAAGAATTCATGACACAAATTTCAGATTAATCGGACAAGAATTGATCAGATAATCACAACATTAATATTCATTCACTATTCAATAATATAACGATGTTACAATAAATAGAATTTGAATAATGTGGATAGGATTCGAATTTACCAACTCTAACTGACTATTTACATAACTCAGTGTGGAAAAATTAAAGTTGTAGCTCACTAGTCTAACTCTGGATGTCTAAATCAGTCTACAATCAATTAACTAATGAGGTAGGTGGACAAAATGCGCCACTCTCCCTGCATGCATGAAAAATTGGCACTAGGATAACTAATAGTGATTTAACTAGAAGTAGCTAGATGATAACTCAACATAACTGCTTACCTACCACAACTAACTAATGGAGACTTTTGGTGGCACTCAGTGGGATCCTATAATGTAGGAATTGGTCCCAAAGGCACATAAACTCATGCATGAAGATGCAGTAAGTGGAAGATAACCCCTAGGTGTGTCGCCATACTCTAGCTAAGTGATAATGACTTCGTAAGTTAGGAAAAATGACCAAATAAACTATATTGGACAAAGGAGGATTAATTAATCCTAACACCCCCCTTAATCCTAAATTTGGACAACTTGGGCCTTAGCAACTAGGCTAACAGCCACCCATACAATCTAAATGAAATAAAATGTTGCTTAATAAACAAGGAAAATTGGGAAAACCTCATGGGAACCCCCCCTCCCTCAAAATAAGCAGGAAATCAGGAAACAAGCTTCCATACTTAAGAAATTTTTTTTTTCTCTTTGAGCAACTCTATGGAGCAGTAATGTAGAATCTTGGTTCTTCTATGCACCAGTATCCTGGGACTGTGCATGTGAACTTTTCCATGTTCTTCCAATATGATGATAGATAGGAGAAGGAATATTTTCTATGTCTCTTCTTTCTAGAGAAATAATGACTTGATCCAATTTGTTTTTCAGTGGGTCGAATTGTATATCAGTCTTTTCCATCAAGTAGCATCTCTCAGGAAGCTTGTTGCACCTCACTAAATGAAGTGAAATTGAATGAAAGAGCACAACATGTTCATTCTAATATTGGGACCTTGTTATTATTCTATCATCTGGATCCCTAACAAGATTCCCTGCTGCTTAATTTATTTTATCTCTGTAATACACTGCTACTCGGATTTGGGATTTTTGAACTCATCTATTATGCTTACCTAGATTTGATCTAATGATTTTTGTGGGATTCTTGTCAGAATCATAGATAATTTCATATACCAATCCAATGCACGACCCCTAAGGGTTGTGATCATTTGATCCTTATTGATGGATTCATCTTGGACCTGTTGCACGGTCCACACAGATTCGCATAGAAACCAATGTTGATTAGGGTTTTCGAACCCATTTCCATTAAACATTGGAAAATTTATATCATTCCAGGCCATTATATTTATTCTTGGTACTGTTGTATTAAAGGCTTGACTAGTGGGTGATGATTTTCTAGATCTTACCTCTAGAGATGTACGTAGGTTTGTGGGTATTTTGTATCCATACTCTGGATTTGGAGCTTCTTCTTCTTTTATTTTTTTCTAGATATAAGTTGTTATTCCTCTTCCTCATCACAAGAACCTTCGTCAAAGTGTGATTCCAATGTGTATTCCTCTCCTTTGGTCATACTACAACTTCCTCTTTCTACTGCAGTCCTTCTCTTTCACAGCCAAAATCTTCTTCCACTCCTAAGGCGCCCACTTTCTAGCTCAGCCTCACCATCACCATGAAACATCTCATCTTACTCTGCTCCATTTTTCTCACACTTTTCTTGTGACCTATCCGGGTCTCTATGCACAAAATTTTATTTTCCAGAATCCATTCTCAATATCCCTTTCTCATATACGTGCATATTGATCCAAATCTTTAAAGATGTTAAGTACCGTCCTCTAGGTCCTTGGAAAAACTATCTTCCCGTCTCACTGTACGATTTTATTGTGTCGACTGCAATTTTAGTGATGTATCCTTACAAAATATTGTCAACCCATAAATCAACAACCCTAAATATAGGGTTTCTAATACTTTTTAACTGTTGAATCAGCTGAGGGATCCACTCTATTGATTCTCCTTCTTGAAAGTTTCTCCGCTGGGTTGCTAGCCTCAACAACCACTCATGCAACAAAACAATAAATTCACAAAATAAAATCTCATGAATATCTGTATAGAGGTATCACTCCAACCACTCTATTAGGTTCAGCTAAGATCCTTCACTTTCTTCTTGTGCAAACTCTAGTGCCTTAAAATACACCCAATCTTGAATTTTCGGCTCCGTCAAGTGCCACAACATATCCCTGCCAAAATGATACACGGTCCCAACAACATAACCATTTGTTGGCCTTCTTCCATTCAAACTAGGTTCAAATCCTTAGTCTCCAAAAAAACCCAATATATCGGCCCGACAGAGGAGGACCCCATCGACAACACCTGTGACGCAAATGCAATCTCACCCAAGATATCTTATTAGGAACTTACAAAACCAAATTTCTGCATTTATGTGGGGATCTCTACTCGTGCGGTACTTTATCATATTGCTCAACCGAATTTGGGGATTATACTTCTTATTCCTTGTCTATTCATTCAAGATAACAGTCTATTTAGAAATAGACAAATATTGCAGTATTCATCATAAACTCCTTATCAAAAATTCATTCTATAAGTGGTACGACACGTATATATATGGGATTATTCATAAACATATGTGGTGCGACATATTCAGATCTACTTATTTACAACATGCATGCAATTGACATAAACACATTAATCAAAGACACATAGAGACAACAGTTAACGTGGAAAGCCATCAGAGAAAAACCACAAAGGCACTCTTGATATAGCATGAGAAATATGTCAGCACCTTTTGTCTTCACACTTAGCTTGCAGACTCTTCTCTAGGTATTCTTTACAACTTATACAAATTTCTCTCCTCTCACGATGTCTGGTTTTGGGGCTATGTCTTTCTTCTCTCCTTCACTCCATTGTCGATCCGCACACATCCTGGATCGATTCTCTATCTAAACATATCTCCTCTTCCCTTCTCAACCTACACAATGACTTAACCCCTAGAATGAACAACAAGCAACCAACCAAAAACCAACCATCCAACCAACTAACTAATATTGCACACAACTCAAGTTCACTCTTTTATAAGCTTCTTCTTGTCTTAATCAATCAACTCTTTTTTGTTAGATGACAAGCTGTTATTTCTATTTTCTTATATTCAATTACAACTAACAATAGGCATTATCGGCCCAAAAATACAATTATTCTTTATTACCAAAAGTGTGCTTTATTCTAACTCCTTACCCACGATCATTTGAGCTGTCATTTTCAATTGTTGTACTCTTCTTCTGTCATGGTTGCTTCCATAGTGACTGCTCTCATCATCGATCTTTTTGTCGCGACTGCTTCTAGTGCAGATTCTATTCCATCGCAGACTCTTCTTCCGTCGTGGTTCTTTTTGCGACCGAAATCTTTACCTTTCCTAAGAGAATTCTAGTTGAATTTTGCTTACCTTTTCCTAGGGTCGACAAGCATGCATCAACATAGAGAAAAAGGATGAGGGTGTCACTATTTCAATTATTAGTGTATACATCGAGATAATATTGACACCTATAGAAACAAAACCAAGAATAAAATTTTGATATTTTCATATCAAGTTCTGTTGAATAAAGATGCATCTTCAGAAGATATTCTTATTGTATTATATTTGTCATGTAAAACCATAAAAAAAAATGTTATATTGTATTTGTAAATCATGTAATGTTGTTCAAGAAATAAAATGATATTATATTTTATCCTCGCAAAAGAAAATTAGGCCCCATAAGGAAAAGTCACCCAAAAAATAAGCATAAATAGAGGGGCCACCCTCCTCATTGGACACACACTCACAACAAGCAACTTCAAGGAAGAGGTCACTCCAACTAAGAAAAATACTATTTTTTGTTGTAGAATACTTGGAATACATCATCTCTTGATCTAGTGTTTGTCCAGAGTTTCTCCATCTTTCTGAAAGAGAGATCTAAAATTCTTGTTAACACTATGACATTATACTTGGTTGACAAAACTATACTAAGAAGTTCTGCTAGGTTTTTCCTATGAGAGGATTTTCCCAGGATAAATATTTGTGTCTTTGTGTCTACTACTTAATGCCTTTCTTTTATTGATCCTTATGTATGCAATTACTATGATGTGACATTTTAAATGAATGAAAGTCTGACATAATTTATTGAAAGTCAAATTTTAACATGGTATCAGAGTCGTGCTAAAAGAATCCATTGCAATGGTCGTAACAACTACAATAGCTAACACTGTTGGAGATTAGGGATTATTAATTCTATCCTTTGCATCCACAAATCAATCCCAAACTTAGAATCATTTAACTCTCCCTAGGAAGGCACAACTTTCTATGGAGGCAAAGTTCATATCTGATAATTTTCATTTTTGACCTAGTTTATGTTAAATCGAGAAATCTAGTGTTTTTTAAATTTTTTGCTATTATGTCCACATATTTGTTGAACCTTTGTGTTATCATTTATGTTAAAGTATGAGCCAACAATATTGATATAAATATGTCAAAGGATGAACCAACAATCTTGATATAAATATGTCAAAGGATGAAACAACAAGCTTGATGTAGGTTTGATGTCGAAGGATGAACCAACAAGTTATATAAATATGTCAGGGGATGAGCCAACAAGCTTGATGCAGGTTTAATATCAAAATATAAACCACTAGGTTAATAAAGAAACAAGATGAGTTTGATTTCAAACATGTGATATGACATCAGAAGGAATAAAAGTGTATGAATCCATCAATAAAAGTCTCTCTATGTACAAAGCCAGTTTGAAGAAATTCATAAGGAAGAATTTGAAGATGTACAAATCTAGTTTGAACAAATACATAGAGAAGAAATGTGGAAGGTTAGGAAGTGCACAAATACCACCAAGGCATGGGACATGTGTGCATAGATACCACCAAGCTGATGAACGTTAGTGCACAAAACACCGCAAGACTAGATTAGAAAAGGATGCACGTCGGCGCAGTATAAAACACGATGGTTAGATTGACCGATAAGCAAGCAAGTTGGGAATCATGGAGTAAAAGAAATCCCAACTTGTGGACTGCACATATCTTGAACTAGAAAGAGTCTAAATAAGCAAGAGATGGAATTATTGTTGTAAGGTTATGGAGTGAAGAATTGAATATGATTTGATTTGTTTGGGAAAGATTCTGATTCTTGGCGTATCAATGGCTCATTGATCACAGAAGAGTTTATAGAGTAGAGCTGAATTACACAAATATGAAGAATATGAACAACAAGAAGTTCACAAAGTAGAAGGATACCTTGAATCAAGATGTTCAAATAATATATGCAGTAAATGATGCAGATCACATATCCATAGAAGTGACAAATTGTTACAGAATCGCAAGTATTCAGAGATTGAAAATCATAGAATTCTTGAAGAAAATAATATCATAGATCAAAAACTATTGTGACACATATAATTAAAGGTTAATATGTAGATCAGGGAATATGTAACAGTCCCATATAAAAAATACACAAATCATAGAAAAGGTAATTGTTGGTTTCAGATTTATTTTGATACAAAAACAATTCTTATCATGGAGGTGGGAAGGGGCTAGGAAAGGGAATTGTGTATTCCTTCTAGTTGATGTTGGTAAAATAGTAAGGGATTCACAGCTTCCTTCCAGTTGGTGTTGGTAAGACAATCTAGGATTCATAGCTTCCTTCTAGTTGGATATGGTAAATCAAATTAGGGAGTCATAGGTTCATTCCAATTCAACATGGTAAAATAATAATGGGGTTGTAGCCTCCTTCTAGTTGGTGCTGGTAGATATAATTGGGATTCGGTGCTTCCATTTAGTTGCAGCTGAAGAAATAAATATCTTAGTCTTCAACAGGTTGGTGCTTTAACACTGTGAGTTGGATATTGCGCAAAAGGGATAGATATTTACTCGAGTTGGTTCCTAAATTTTAGCAAGTCAGTTCTTGTGTAGATAGAATTATTTACAAGTCAGTCCCTGTAAACAATAGGTTGGTACTTGCAAATCATGTTGGACCCAGAGTGATTTGGTGCTCACAATTGAAGATTGGTGTCTTCCACTTATGTAATATTTCTTATACATATGCATACATACATACATACATACATACATACATACATATATATATACAGAGAGAGAGAGAGATACAAGTTTACTTTTACAGATTTTGTGCACAACTATGTCTATCGTTATTTCAGTAGAAAATTTTTGAAGTAATTTTGATGAGTGTTATTCACCCCCTGCCCCTATTAGTATATAATAATTCCAACAAGATATGAGTGAAAACAAGGCTCAATCAACTCACCTTGGGAGGGTGTATCTTTTCAATGGATCAAATTCTCCACTGAAGAACTTTCATTTTTTACCCTCCTCCTGTTAGGGTTTCTAGAACCATATTTGACAAGATGGAAAAAAACACCAAGGTTGATGAGAATATTGAATGGGACAATAACTTCAGATCCTGGAAGTATAGGATGCACCTCATCCTAGAAGAAAATGACTTGGAAAAATATGCTGAAGAAGAGGTTGCAGATCCAAAGGGAGATGAAGCTAAGGCAAAGATCAAGAAAAATATTGTTAAGGAAAAGAGAATCATAACAGATTTGAGCAAGGATAATTTTATCCCTCGTGTCTCATATTACAAGACTCCAAATAAAATGTTTGATGCATGACCAATTTCTATGATGGAAAGAATATTAATTTAAAAATGACATTGAGAGCACAACTCAAGAATGTGAAGATGAAGGACTCAGAAACAATTCAATCATACTTCACAGGAGTATATGAGATCAAAGAACAACTTGAATCCATTAGAGACATAGTTGAAGAAACCAAAATCGTGATGACTGCATTGAATGGTCTCCAAAGTTCATGAAAATCATTTATTCAAGGAAGAATGCACTAAAGAATAAGCTATGCAGGTAGTGTTATACAATAAAATGTCACTTCTCCGTCCGAGTATCGAATACATCTTGTTGATACACGAAAGTACATTATGGATTGAAGTGACCATAACCCTATAAATGAGTTGGTTCTTGAGTACATATTGATTCCTTCAGCTTTTTCACTTTTTATAGACGAGTTTTTCTTGCACTCGCGGGTCTTATTGTGACAAGTCCTTTGTCACTCGCAGGTTGGCCCATATGCAACCCATGAGTTATCTCTAAAACGTTGCACTCGTGAGTTTTCTTCATAAATTTTTTGATCCAAACGCAAGTTTCCTTATACATATCTACAAGTTCCACTAAAACAAACTTTAAAATAAAAACATGATTAGTTTAGGGGCAATTGGGTTCGATTTGATAACTTCCCTAAATCCCCTAACCATCCTAGACCTCGAAACCTCTCACCAGAAGCTATAAAGAGATGGGAGGGGTAGAGGATAAGGGAAGAAATTTTGGAGAGCAAGGTTATTCTAGAGGAATCCATTGGAGAGAGGAGAGAGAGGACTCAGATTCTTGGTCCTTAGAGAATCTTGTCTCAGACAGGGTTGTAATGTTTCCTGAACTTCTTAATAAAGAGTGTCTTTCTTCCATATTGTCTTAGTGCATGATTTTGTTGTTATGAATCATGATCTTTATTGTTATTTATTCTTAAATTCAATTGTAATCTATTCATGCTTCTTTATATAACAATAAGAGTTACTGTGGAGGAAAATCAGTCTCTTTTGGAGGTATAGAAGATCATAGGGTTAAGGAGCATCTGAGGAAGAAGGTTAAAGCTTGGATCAACCATCGGTAAAAAGGTACATGTCCTACTAACCCTATTTCTCTTATATATGTTTATGAATCCTTGATGTTTGCAATCCATACCCTAGTATATCGATGACCCTAATACCCCAAGTCATAAGGGAGATATCCCTCACAACAGAACAGGTGAATCTGATGTGGAGTCTAGTTTATGTTGGGGCCTCTTCAATCAAGTTTTATCTCTAGTTTTCTCTCTTTTTTTCTTTCGTGATTTGCAATTATCTGATTTTTAGTTAGTCTTTTTGGATCTTTAGGATTCCTGGTCTCTCAAGATTTCTTTTTGAAAAATTTTAGAACCACTCACGGGTTGTTGTACTTCAGTCACGAGTTGTTATTTGAAGTAGTGGGTTTCCTGAAGAATATTCGTGAGTGACTCATGTTTTTTCCACTAGACAGTCGCGAGTTCCTATAGGAGAGTGTCTAAGCTCTAGGGTTTCCCATGTATGAGAATTTTTGGCATTTGAATACCCTTTTTGCGTTGTGTCCTAGGTTTTGGCTGATCGTTGTCTAGTGCATTTCACTCTTAACTTGTTTTTACAAGCTTTATGTTGAGTAGGTCGGTTTGAATACATGTACAAGTTTTTGTTTAGGTATTTCCTCTTGGATTTATTGGCTGAAGTGTACATGGTTCTATGAGTTTATGTCCTCTGTTCGTGCTCTGGTCTGCTTTCCTGCATTTGATTGCTTTAATAGTTGTATGGGATTTTCGCTTCTTCCAATATCTTGATCTACTTTGTTTCCAAATTGAGTAGTTCATCCCAAGTAGGATTTTGACCCAACTTTGTAGATTTGTTCAAGGTTGTGATTATATAGGATCTTAATACCGTTTCTTGCATTCATACATGTTCATATTTTCTGATTTTCTTAGGTGCATTAGTCTCCATTTAGATTTTAATTTTTGAAAAGATAAAACATAAACAAAGAATTTAGTTGCATTGTTAGTCTTAGATAGGCTCATTGAATATTCGTTTTTGCATTATTTTCAAAAGAAAAACTCTTTCGATTTTCAAAGTTCATAAAGCAAAGTTCATTTGTTTAGAAAAAGGAAAAAGAATTTAAATATCATTTGTATTTTAAAATTTTTACATCATATTGTGCTTTTTTATTTTAGTTGAATCATAACAACACGAGTTGCACTTCCATTACATGAGTAATAATAACCTTAAAAAGAATGTTATTAATTAAAATTTACTAGTAACCTTTTATTTTATTTCTAGGTCCTACATCAACTAGCTTAGGCTAGGATCTTGGACTAGGTCACCTTCAACTATCCAAGATCGTTTAAACTCATACTTAGTGGCTTGTCGTCTACGTAAATACAATTTTGCAAGAGATCAACTGGAAAGCTCTGATAGCACAAGATTTAAGCACAAGGTCGTGTGAGGACTTACTTGCAGAGATACCCCTCCAATACTTCATTCGAGCATAAACCAGGATTGTTTTTCCATACAAGGGTTCTTTCCGTACCTCCTTAGGCCCTATGAGGTCTCAATGATGTCTAAATTTTGGGCTTAGCTACCTTACCCATGCACACCATTCAAATCTGCAACTATTCCAGCAGAGTCTTTTTGTGATCTTGGTATCCTTAGTATCCGTACTTTAGGGTTCTTTCACAAGTGACGGTGGAAGGCTATTTCCACTGTACATAGGGCAGACTTAGGAGGAAACCCTAGATAACAATTTGGGAGGGTGGTTTGGTGATTCAAATGCTTGCACCTAGAAAATTATCATGGGACCCTAGGTAACTGTTCTCCGATATTCAATGGTTTGTTTTGGGCCCTAATCATCCCAAACGCTCCTTTGGAAGGTATATATTTTACTTTCTTGTGTTTGTGATACTTAGGATTTTTAGTCGTGTGCTCTGTGGATTTCCTATGATCCATTCTGACCTTTAGGTGTGTAATTTAAATCTTTAGTTGTAGAGGATCAACCTCCCTGTAGGTCTCGAAGGTTGAAAAACCTTTCTCCTCTCTCAACAATGGACCTTCCACCGCCACCTCAAAGGCATAGATTAGACACAAATTGTTCTTTTGAATTGACTGGTGTTAGTGAAAGTCCAGGGAAAATTGAACTTCGTTATACTTGTACTGATGCTTTGTCAGTGGAAATTGAATATTCACAAGTTGAAGAGTTTGCAAGGAATTACAATTCACCTCTTACTGACTTAATATATCTCATTTTAGTGCAAGTTCATCTGTTCAGTTCACTTGGTATTGGTGTTCCTTTGAGTTTTGTTATGTCTAGCTTAGGAAAAGATCTAGGGCATATGTCTACCCTCACTTCATCCATGATGGCTAGTGGAGTCTCTCCTTCACTGGTGAGTACACCCAGGCCAAGTATTCTACTGCACCAGTAGTGTCCTTAAACTTTAATTCATCAACCCCGGTGTCTCTAAGTGCCCGAGTGGCTAATCCATCGGCACCTTCAAACACTGCTGGTCTATCTAGCATGGTGGTCACTGGGATACCTAGTGTACCTTTTACTTCTTCTCCGTTATTTCAAAACACTCAAAGTGGTCCTAGTGGTTCCACTTCATTTGTCCAAGGCTTTCTATGTATGGGGGACATATTCCTCCATCCTCTCCTTATGTCGTTCCTTCACCTACTTATGTTGGTGTGTCATCTGGAAGTCCAAACCCCTTTTCAGGGTTTAGCTTTCAGAATTCTAGTCAAGTGTCAGTTGCACCTTTAGGTAGCTTTCCCTTCTCACTTTTTAGTGGGGGAATCACAACTCCTGTATCTGTAACTCCAACTTCATCTAGAATCAATTGAACGCAGTACAACACACCTCAGTTCAGTAATACTTTGGACTTTGGGTGGAATCCCTTTCAAAACATTGCTAGTTCTTCACATCCATTGGCTGGGGGAAACCTAAACCTCTCTTTTGGGAACACTGCTGTGGACACTTGCTCTCCCCACACTCCTCAATATCAATCTCCAAATCGACCCAGATTAACCTTTTTGACAACTTTAAACTTGCCATACTTATCAAAACTCATGAATGACGTTGTGTGCCACGATCTGACTTGGCCACTGGTTCTGATTAAATTACCTTCTGGCATTCCTAAGTTTGAAGGGAAAACTAGTGAAAATTCTAGGTGACCATGTCACACCATTCAATTTTTGGTGATCCCCCAACTCGTTGAACAATGACTCGATTTGGCTGGGGATTTTTCAACGAAATCTAACCAGTGTAGCAACAAAATGGTATGTAGAACTCTTGATTTAGAAACCATTTTCTTGAATGACTTTCAGCTTCCTATCTGGTATGATGTCGGTACAGACCTTTTGTTGAATTTTCAGCAAAATAAGGACACTCATATATTTAAACACATTCAAGAGTGGAAAATGAGAAAGAGGCTTATTAAATCCAATATTCCTCTCAAGTTCCTGTTGTTATGGTTTTTGAAGTCTTTATTGTCGTATATTTAAAAATACGTTTCAACGTCGGGAGTGACTTCGAAGGAGGAGGTCATACTTAGGGCCCAACAACTAGAATTGATATATGCACAGTCTGGGTATTTTGTATGAGATTATTACTGAGGCACCAAGGTCCACCATGGACTTTGATAAACCTAATCCTGAACCACATGTCGATGGCGTTGTGGGTTTAGTTGACACACCCACTATATTATCACTAGAAAAACATATCCATGAACTGTCAATGAATCAATATGCAGTGGAGGAAGCCAAGGATGCCACCCCCTCACCCTGAAATTTACCCTATTAGTGGAAATCTCTTTAATATTAGTGGAAATATCTTTAGGTGAAGATTTTTCTCCAATATGCACATTTTCCATGAGATCTGGTTTCGTAGAGATATTGATTGGAATGGTGGTGGAAACTTTTTCCATATTCTCCTCAAAAAATAATCCCTCCTTGGGCAAAGGATTCACAGGAAGATCAATACCTTCAACTAGTCTCACAAGGAACTCATAATTTTCTTTCCTGCTCAGGTCTAGAAGGAAGTAGGACCTTTTGTTGAATTTTCAGCAAAATAAGGACACTCATATATTTAAACACATTCAAGAGTGGAAAATGAGAAAGAGGCTTATTAAATCCAATATTCCTCTCAAGTTCCTGTTGTTATGGTTTTTGAAGTCTTTATTGTCGTATATTTAAAAATACGTTTCAACGTCGGGAGTGACTTCGAAGGAGGAGGTCATACTTAGGGCCCAACAACTAGAATTGATATATGCACAGTCTGGGTATTCTGTATGAGATTATTACTGAGGCACCAAGGTCCACCATGGACTTTGATAAACCTAATCCTGAACCACATGTCGATGGCGTTGTGGGTTTAGTTGACACACCGACTATATTATCACTAGAAAAACATATCCATGAACTGTCAGTGAATCAATATGCAGTGGAGGAAGCCAAGGATGCCACCCCCTCACCCTGAAATTTACCCTATTAGTGGAAATCTCTTTAATATTAGTGGAAATCTCTTTAGGTGAAGAGTTTTCTCCAATATGCACATTTTCCATGAGATCTGGTTTCGTAGAGATATTGATTGGAATGGTGGTGGAAACTTTTTCCATATTCTCCTCAAAAAATAATCCCTCCTTGGGCAAAGGATTCACAGGAAGATCAATACCTTCAACTAGTCTCACAAGGAACTCATAATTTTCTTTCCTGCTCAGGTCTAGAAGGAAGTAGGACTTGTGATGTAGATCTTCACAAATTTTCTTGGGTCCTATCATGGTTTCCAGAATGGATTTATCAAATGAAAAAAACCATATCTCAGGAGTCGTAAGAATAAGTTGAGTTCTCTTCCCATGCGGGCAAGTAAGCTTCATCCAACTCTTCTAGGACTGGAGGAGTTGAGATGGAATCAATAGTAGCATCGAATATATCTTGATAGAATACTTATGATGCTGATCAGGGAACTTGAGTATTGTCTTGCGAAGGGAGGACCTACAGGTTTTTTCTATCTACGAACATACATATGTATTTCCCTATGCTCGTTGTTCCTAAGTAGTTTATAAGTGCATGCATATAAAAAGTTCCCATCAACGATGTATACATTCCAACTCCCAAAATTTTGTTCGTTGGGCGTGACTGATCAATCAAGGGTACATTAGACTGGGAAGTCTCCATGTGGCCCTTCTGAGTATATGGTAGTTGGTAAATAGTTACCAACTTTCATTCATGTGGGAACACAAGGAATCATAAAACAAACAATGGAATAACGCACATCGCATAGGTCCAACTCATCCCTAACTGTAAATTATAGTCCAGAGGGGCATCAACTACTTCGATTTCCACAAATATCATTTTCCCTGCTTGTTTTATTTCAAAATATGGTAGGATACCATGTGGATGCAAAGACCTTTCATAAAAAAATGGTCAACAAAGTGTTTGATGGTACCAACTCAGGGGATCCCAGAGCCTTCCAACATGAAATCAACATTACTCATGTGGATGCATCTTCTTCTATCACCATTCATCCAATGGTTTTTCTGCCATGGACAACATCAATTGATAAGGCCACATGGTAAGGTAGGCATGGTTTGACATCAGAAAGATTAAACTTAGCCATCAGGATCATAGATTCCATACTTCCTATGGTCACCAAAAGTTCATCTGGTTGCGAAGGAAAACTCTAGAGCACTTCTAAGGTTGACATCGCACAAGGAAGTTTGGGTCAAGTCTTCTACAACTGAATAGTTTGAAGTGACCCTTGCGTTAGGGTTGTGAAATGTCTTTTTAAAGACACCTTTTGGTATCTTTGGCATAGTATCAGCCGGTTTATCAATTGAAAGTTGGGCTAATGTTTCGATAGTTTTTTTATCTTTCTGTTGAGCCTTTGTTTCATAATTCTTAGCTTTAGTTTGTATCAAGGTATAGGACCATACCATATTGATATAGGATTGATCAGTAGAAGGAGCATTTTTCATGCCCCCAATGTTTTTTAGATCGGTAGAAGTTGCATTATGTCCTTGCGGGAATGGATCCTTCACGATGACGGGTTGTTTTTGTTTCAACAACTTTTGTGCTTGATCCATTAAGGGACATTGATAGGTCAAATGGTCTTCCTGGAAAATATTGCAGGGAAATTTGAATTTCTTCTTTTGTCCCCCCCCCCCCCCCCCCGCCTTCAACATTTTTTATGGGCTTATGTTGTTTTTTATTTCCCTCACCCTTCTTACCCTTGTTTTTTTTCCCACCGAGTTGTCGATTTCCCTTTTGGGTAGACTGTGCAGTATAAACGTTCACACTTCAGGGTGAGGGGGTGGCATCCTTGGCTTCCTCCACTGCATATTGATTCACTGACAGTTCATGGATATGTTTTTCTAGTGATAATACAGTCGGTGTGTCAACTAAACCCACAACACCATCGACATGTGGTTCAGGATTATGTTTATCAAAGTCCATGGTGGAACTTGGTGCCTTAGGAATAATCTCATACAGAATACCCAGATTGTGCATATATCAATTCTATTTGTTGGGCCCTAAGTATGACCTCCTCCTTCGAAGTCACTCCCGATGGTGAAATGTATTTTTAAATATACGACAATAAAGACTTCAAAAACCATAACAACAAGAACTTGAGAGGAATATTGGATTTAATAAGCCTCTTTCTCATTTTCCACTCTTGAATGTGTTTAGATATATGAGTGTCCTTATTTTTCCTAAAATTCAACAAAAGGTCTGTACAGACATCATACCGGATAGGAAGCTGAAATTCATTCAAGAAAACGGTTTCTAAATCAAGAGTTCTACATACCGTTTTGTTGCTACATTGGTCAAATTTCGTTGAAAAATCCCCAGCCAAATCGAGTCATTGTTCAACGAGTTGGGGGATAACCACAAATTGAATGGTGTGACATGGTCACCTAGGTCCTCACTAGTTTTCCATTCAAAGTTCATCTAGTTGCGAAGGAAAACTCTAGAGCACTTCTAAGGCTGAGATGCCAAGGATGCCACCCCCCTCACCCTGAAATCAGAACTTACCCTAATATTAAACATGTTCGACAAAATCTTAGACATGTGAATCCATGGAAAACAGCAGTCATTAAGGTTGAAGTGAAAAAACTATTGAAAGTCGGATTCATTTACCCTATCTAATGGAATGATTATCCAATCTCGTCTTGGTCAATAAGAAACAACGGACTATACGCGTTTGTATAGATTTCTTGGATTTGAACAAGGCTTGTCTCAAGGAAAACTACCCCATGTTTTTCATTGATCATATTATTGATGCATGTGTGGTTAGCGAGGTTTTATTGTTTACGGAAGTTTTTCGAGCTATAACTAGATTTAGATCAAACCCGAAGACCAACACAAAACCATCTTTATTTTTCCCTCCGGTGTGTTTGCGTACAAAAAGATTCCTTTTGGCTTGAAAATTTTCGGGGCAACCTTTCATCTTGTAATGAACTTTTCTTTCCATGATATTAAGCACATTTTTGAACCATGCCTAGATAATCTTCCGACCCATTCACAGAAGAGGAAGGATCATTTGGATCATCTTTGCTTAGTTTTTGAAAGATACAAACATTACAATATCCACTTAAATACCCATAAGTGTGTCTTCTACGTTGAATCCGGGAAACTTCTAGGATTCATAGTCTCTAATAAGGGTATATGGATCGATCCGCTGAAAGCAGAGGTGATTATTAATATGCATTCTCCTCGAACCATCAAACCAACTGCAAATTATATAAGGAAAGTCAAACTTTCTCCGATGATTTATTGTGAACTATGCCCAAATCGCTAAGGGTTTCATGCGCTTGCTCAATCAAAACACCCAATTTCTATGGGATGAAGATGCTCAACATTATTTTGAGGCATTGAAAAAATCACTGCTATCAACTCCTCTTCCGCACCCGCCAGACTACACGAAGGACTTCATATTGTATATGGATGCATCTGAGTCTGCGATAGGGGTAGTGGTAGTTCAGGAAGATGACAAGCTCTGGTATCATGTTATATATTATCTCAATCGCACTTTGGCTGGTCCTTAACTGAGGTATTCACATGTAGAGAAATTGGCTCTAGCGACAGCCTATGTGATCTAGAGGTTAAGACATTACATTCTGCTAAGGAAAACTACTGTGGTTTCGAACGTAAATCCATTTCAATATGTATTATCCTGACAAATAATCGGGGGAAAGTTTACTAAGTGGATTGTCATTCTCCAAGACATTGACCTAGATTTTCAGTCCACGAATGCTAAGAAGTCCCTACTATTAGCAGAACTTATCTTAGAGTTCCCGAGCGAGGAAAGTGTAGTGATAGAACATGATCCATTTCCTGATGAGCACATTTTCTTAATTTCAACCTCTGATCCTTGGTACGGAGATATCCTAGTATATCTCTATACTTTGAAGTGTCCTGCAACCTTCTCACAGGAAGATCGGCGTAATCTAAGAGTAAATGTGAAAAACTACCTCATAATATGTGATACATTCTATAGATGAGGAGTAGATTCCATCTTGTGTTGATGATTCACCCACGCAGAGGTTGAGCTTGTCCTAAATTATTCTCACTATGGAGCATGTGGGGGTCATTTATCTGGGTTAGAAACGACCCAGAAGATCTTGTGTTCTGGTTATTTCTAGCATACCAACTTCAAAGACTGTGTAGTAGCAGTTAAAAACTTTCATCTATGCCAGCTTTACACCATAAAGATGTGGTCGCATCCTTCTCCTCTTTTCCCCATCATCATAGTAGGGCCCTTCACCAAGTGGGGGTGAATTTTAGGACCTGCAACCCAGTGTCTGCTAGGGGGGAACAAGTATATCATTGTCATTTTGACTACTTTACAAAGTGGGAAGAGGAAATGCCTACCTTTAAAGCCAATGGTGAGACGGCAACAGATTTCGTATTCAATCAAATTATCACCAGGTTCGGCATTTCGAAGAATATTTTCACCAACCATGACAATCATTTTTAGAACAATATGATGACATAATTTACCACTATGCTAGGTTTTAGGCAAGAACACACGTCTTCCTTTTACCCGCAAGCGAATGGGAAAGTAGAAGCAGTGAATAAAACTTTGAAAACCATTCTCAAGTGAACTATTAATGCAAGTAGGTCAAACTAGCACATCATGTTGTATCCGAAAATTTGGGAATATCGAACGAATGTTAAGACTACCACAGGGTTTTCACTCTTCCAACTCATTCATGGGGTGGAAGCAGTCATGCTGGTGGAATGCAAGATACCATCCTTAAATATTTCCATTCATGTACTTCTCGATACTACTGAAATAGAGGAACGTTTGCTGCATTTAGAGAAACTAGATGAGCATCGCAGATATGTGTTCACAACAAATGAAGCACATAAACAATGGGTGAAAACCCAATATGACAAAGCCATTAAACCTAGGTTTTTCTTCGAAGGAGAGATTTTTTTGGTATACGATCGAGATAAGGAACCCTTAGGGGCAGTCAATTTTAAATCTATGTGGCTAGGACCATACGTTGTCTCAAAATTAATAAAGAAGGGTGTGTACGAATTAGTTGATTATGATGGTAATAAGTTGTCGGAGCCCTGAAACGGGCTCTACCTAAAAAATTATTACGCTTAGGCATTATGCTTTTTCTTGTATGATAATTGTATAATTGTGCAAATGGTCATTAATGGTTAGTGTTTCTTATGTATTCTAGTGTTGTTTCACATGTCTTTGGAGTGGTTCATAGGGTTCGTTGATGGCACCAATCATCACACTTACAACCTGGATTTAGCTGCTTGGGTCATTTATGCACCCACAAGACAACTGGTTGCCTCAGGAAGCACTTTCTTAGGTCCTACAACTAATAATGTAGCTTAATACAGTGATGTCATTGAGCTTCTTTGGGATGCTATATCGCATGGTATCACCTACCTGGAAGTCAGACTTGACTCCTAAATAGTGGTCTCTCATCTCAATGGGGTCTACTAGATGAGACTCCCTACTCTTTTACGTCGGTTTTTCTGGATTAGTTTACTTGAAAGAAATTTTGAATATATTATATATCAACACATTTCAAGAAATCAAAACACTATTACTGATGCATTTTCCAACTACATTTTAGACTAGCATTTGTCACACTTTGTAAAATGAATACACATATACATAAAGCCACATGTAAATAACTTGATATATATGTGTGTGTGTGTGTAAAAAGTAGGTCTATATACATCGAATTCTGGTCCGAAGATCCAGTAAATATGTACATAAAAAATAAAAAATAGTACCGTAATCCTTCATATGATAGAACTATGGAAGCTCCTCAACCTCATTAGTTGCAACTACCTCCATAGCCTCTTGGTAACATAGCACATCCCGAGACACCTTTCGGAGAAGGTGTAACCAGGATGGAGGTACACCTACAAAATGCTCCTGCATGTCCATAGGAATCCTCTCCATACTCAGTGTCGGTACATGATGGGTAAGCATGGCCATATTTCCCTCCATAATACGAAGCATAGCTTCGTCTCTGACTCCATATACTGGTCTAACATAGGTCCTAGGATGTCAGTCTGGCCACACAAGTCCAATATTTGCATATCATCAAACGATGTTTCAAACTCGAATAAAATACATATGTATATAACATTAAGAACAAAATTCATAAAATTAAATATTTCAAAAGTGAAAGACTTACCCATGTCTCCCCATTCTTCTCTAGGAGGGATAGCTAACTCGATATTGCCACAATATTCAAAACCTACATATGGGAACTTCTCCAGAGCAGGCACCAGGCGGCTCCATCGTGCATATAAATTGTCATCGTAACCACCCTAGATATCACCACCACCTTGGCAGAGGAATACATCCCCCCACCGTGTAAGTCTAGGATCGCGAGGAGGGAGGGTGGAAGTGTCACTACAGGGATAAGAGAAGGAAACCTCTCGAAGAAGAAAGAAACCAAAATACTCGCATAGTTGAAGTTCTTCTTCTTCCCTATCTTGCAGTCTGAGAGTTGCTTCTTCATGATCGGGACCAATCTCTAACACCAGTCAAAGATCACACCTTGTAGACACTCCACTGCTATACACATGTGCATACGTGTAGCTAAATGCAAAGAGGATGACCCCGCCACTCTAACAACAGTGCTGAAAAGCACTTTCATTAGGAAATTGGTGATCTGTGCAATCGATATTTGTGTCCCTGATTTCTGTTTTCCTGGTAAGCAGTGCATATTGACATAATCTTGTATGCTAAGGGGATTAACCCCACGATCGGTGCCACCCAAGTTCACAGGTGCCCTTCAATGAGAGAATCTGGTAACCAAGTATGTCTTATGTTGTGAGCTCTAAGGTCTCTCCCTAAAGTTCAAACATGCCAATCTCATTACACCATAACCGTACCAATGTTTCTAGTAGTCGAACTTGGGATCTCATGTTTGACGTGCGGTATAATTTCACAAATGCGCACCTTCGGTTGGCATTAAGTGTCATAATATCACCCATTTATATCATGTCTATATCCCTATGCTCTCTTTCCCTCCACTCTAGCACCATTTTCGCCTGCCAATTCAACATGTTTTCCATTGGATTTGTTAAAAACCTTCATTTTGCAGCACTAGCGACTAGCTAGTGAGGACAACATGAGCCAGTCGTGGGTTACTCACTGCAAACTTGCAATTACTTCAGGAACTCGTGACTTTGTAGTGGGCCATCCGTGAGTGTTGCATGGTGCCCTTAGGGTATGTCAAAAACATCAGATAAAGCATGGAATTTAGAAATTGAAAGCTTAAATCAAAGTTGAGGGAGATATGAAGTACATGCAACTTGCGGATTGAAGTTTCATCCATTGGATTGATCACATGAACCGTTTGAAGATGAGAGGTAAAATTTGCACTAATAGGGTAAAAATCTAATGTAATGTTTTTGAACCAATTTTCACTATTTATAGTAAAAATTTCAAAAAAAAATCCACTTTTATATAGTTTGGATAATGTTTTGTCATTTGAACTAATGCTAATTGTTTTTACCTATGTATTACAGGTCATGGATGAAATTAGAGTATGTTTCCTTCACATTTAGGATGGGATTTGGTCCCCTTTTGCATATTTTCATTTATACCTTATCACTTGATGGACTTTAGGATCTTTTTTTATCCATGGAATACAATGTGAAACCACTTCTTACCTTTCAAACATCATTGTTTTTCCATGGTTATAGCCTACCACACATGGGCTAGTTAGAACACTCTTTGTTGATTTTGGTACCCATGCCGCATTTGTGCTAGGTTGTGGGAGCCTTTGTAGTTTTTTTTCACACAAAAATGAGCTTCAATTTGTATCTTTTACTGAACTACTTTTGATTATAAGGCTCCCGCTCTATGGATTTATCTTCAAGCCCTAGTCTGACTCCTTAAACATGACTAGATAGATTAGTTGCTTGTTCTTTCATACTCATTAAAGGAACTGAAGGATCATTCATAGTGGTATAAGTTTAACCCTTTTCCAGACCCTATGGATTATTTATGAAAAAGGAATACTCTATTTTCTTCGGAATTTAGAAGAGTATCTTCAAGTACATATTTATCTCTTTTTCAATCCTGGAGGACTAAACTTACAGAAAAGGACCCCGTTTGAGCTTACTTTTCTCTTTTTTGTGTTGTGGACCTAAACATGAAAAAGATTATGAGCGTTCTTTATGCCATTGACATGCTTGTTGATCCTTGGTGCAAAGCATCGAGTTTATTGTTGTCTGTCCCATTCTTGTAGATAAATGGAACTTTTCAAGTGATCTTACCTTCCTTCACACTCATTAAACTAAGGCTACATACTTGCTCTTGAAGGAGCGTCGGGGTGATAGTTTACGCCTTTTTCGGACCTTGCCGACTAAGTACGAAAAAAGGTATACATTAGTTCTTTGGAAGCTAAGAGAGTTCTCCTTTGGATTGTTTTATACCTTTTGGAACTCGGGATACTAAATTTACGAAAAAATCACCCCCTAGAGTCTTCTTTGTAGTTTTCAAACTCTCAAAACTATGAAAGCACCAACGAGCATTCACTAATTCGGGCTCGTAAAATCCATGGATTAGTTTTATATCAAGTGCTATTCTCTCTTTTCTTCAAGCTTTCTCAAAAATGAAGAAAGACTCGAGTTGAATTTCTTGGACTCGTTAAAACTTCAGAAGAAAGGAAAGGAAGAAATACACTCTTTTGGGTTATAAGCTTGTTTCCAGCAAGTCATCCTTGAACAAAGCACTAGTTTGAGTATACTAGTACTCATGTGTCAGTTTTTCACTTCTCAGTTCAACTATCACTTCGATTCATTACTCCTCCACTTTTCTTGAATACATGGGGAATATTTTCATGTCTCCTACATGGCATATAAGTCTATTTTTAGTATTTGAAAGTCTAAAGATGTCTTGGGTCATCTCTGTGTCGTGATCATTGTTCAAGGACCTTTACCCCATGTCTTTTCATCCCGATCCATATCATTTCCATCTCTAAGATCATCTTATGTACATCTTCCCTTATCCAGTCTACCAGTTACTCATATGACCCTTTGAAGGATTCAGTTCCCTCCTCTTCACCAAACGGCTTCCGATCACTACTTTCTGTAGAAGAAGACCTGGAGTTTCAAAGATAGTACCTCAAGATCTACTACTCATATTGGTATATTCCTCTACATTTGTTGTCAATAAAAATATCTAACTAACACTCTGATGGAATCTTTCCATGTTTGACTTCAACTCATGTATTCACATGGTAGGATTTGTACTGGTTTCTATGAATTTGGACAAATACCTTGGGTTAAAACCCATATAACCTAAGTTACACAAGATTGTGTTATGATCTGTGACACTATTGTCGACTATTGAAGATACGCCATTGTACTATTGTGTCTTTGATCCACCTTTGTAAAACATGTGTGTCCTTGTTTCCCTTACTATATGATGTAACTGAATCTTGTAAAGGAGATAGTGTTTTGCATTATTGAACATGGCATCCTTAGTGATGATTTTGTAAATGAATTTAATTTGTCTATTTCAAGTACTTCTCTATGACCTTGATTCTGAGTCCTCCAAGTTAAAAGATTGTAATGTATTTCGGCCATCTCTACCCTCTGACCTCACACATTAGGGGGCATATGTTTACAATGAAATGTCACTTCTCCATCCAAGTATCGACTCCATATTGTCGATACACAAAAGTACATTATGGATTGAAGTGAACATAACCCTATAGATGAGTTGGTTCTTGAGTACATATTGATTCCTTCAGCTTTGCCAATTTTTATAGATGATTTTTCCTTGCACTCGTGGGTCTTCTTATGACAAGTCATGTGTCACTTGTGGGTCATTCCATATGAAACCCACGAGTTATCCCTACAAATTTGCACTCGTGAGTTTCCTTCATAAAATTCATGAGACAGTCGCAAGTTTCCTTATACATATACGCGAGTTCCACTAAAACAAACTTTAAAATAAAAACATGATTAGTTTATAACTTCCATAACTCCCCTAACCATCCTAGGTCTAAAAATCTCTCCTCACTAGAAACTATAAAGATAGGTGAGGGGTATAGGATAGGGGAAGAAATTTTGGAGAGAAAGGTTATGCTGGAGAAATTCATTGGAAAGAGGAGAAAGAGGACTCAGTTGCTTGGTCTGCATAGAAGCTTGTCTCAGACAGGGTTGTAATGTTTTCTAAACTTCTTAATAAAGAGTGTCTTTCTTCAATATTTTCTTAGTGCATACTTTTGTTTTTATGAATCATGATCTTTATTGTTATTTATTCTTAAATGAGGTTGTAATATGTTCATGCTTATTTATATAACAATAAGAGGTATTGTGGAGGAACATCGATCTCTTTTGCAGGTATAGAAGATCAGAGGGTTGAGGAGCATCTGAGGAAGAAAGTTAAAGCTTAGAACAACCATCAGTAAAAAGATACATGTCCTACTAACCCTTTTTCTCTTATATATGTTTTTGAATCCTTGATGTCTGCAAGCCATACCCTAGTATGTTGGTGACCCTAAGACCCCAAGTCATAAGGTAGATATTCCTCATAGCAGGTAGCAAGAGAAGAACATTTGGGTAATGATGAATATCAAGCACTAGAAACTCATATAAAGAAATAAAAGAGTAGAAAATAATTTCATCTTTCAAAGAAGTCTCCAAAGTTTTAGAAGTCTCAAAGGACTCAAAGGGATTACTCAAACCTCAGATGCTATAGCTGCTAGAAGATGGGCATATTGTAAGAATTTGTCCTCAAATAAGAAATCAGATCAGAAAGGAAAGGAATAAAAGACGTCATACTCATGTTGCAAAAGATGATGAAATTGCACAAAAAAAGCAAGATAATATTATTCATGTAAAGAAAAATATGTCTTAATATCCTCTCTTACAAGGACTATCACTCATGGAAGTGACACATGGCTTGTTGATAGTGGTGCTTCTAAGCACAACTGGCTATAAGGATTCCCTCTCAATTTTTATTCAAAATGATTCACTTGACAAAGTGAATCTTGGATATAATTATCAATATCCCATTAAAGGGAGAGGATAATCCTCCTACAATTTGGATTCCGGAAATCCCATGAAGATGAAGGAAGTGCTACGTGTACCTACTTTGAATAATGAACTACTATCCATTTCAACCCTAGATAAGAAGGGATTCATAGTTTCCTTCATTGATAGATAAGTTATCATGTGGACAAAAGGAAATACCATTGATGATGCAATCATGATTGGTGTTGAAGAAGGAGGACTATACAAATAGACACAATAGAATTTCAACCCAAAATCCGACACCTTGCATATCTGAATTTCGACACTTCTTTGTCGCATCTTCGACACATACACTTTTTTTTGTCGTCGATGGCATAACATCGAATATTTGATAGCCTACCAAAGTGGGTAGAAGATCCGACACACCATGGTATTGCCTATTCAATAGTTTTTTGTTTCAAAGTGACAATCAAAACTTGCATAAACCGTCGAAAATCCGATGCCTACCGACACTTGAAGGGTCGGCCTTTTGACGGGTAGAAGTGTCAGAGTCATGGCAACGCTGTCTATGCTTTTATCAAGAATGCGTCGGATTTTCGACACCTGCTAACACTTGAAGCTTCGGCCGTCCGATGGGATGAAGTGTCGGAGTCATGACACTACCGTCGGAAGGTTAATACAAAGTGTCGATTGAGCGTCGCCTTCATGTGTCGGATGTTTCACAGAAGCATTGAAACACTGTTGGAAAAGTGACACCTGTTGGTATATTTAACAAAAAAAATTGAAAGATTTCACTTAGAAAAGTTGATCACAAAAATAAATTGTATGTTTTTTCAAAGTTTTTGCTTAAAACTCCTACTTTAGCTTTGTTAATGCATTCTAATGATGTTAGTAAGTTATGGCATGATATGTTTGGGCATATTAACTCACGTTAATTACATCAATTAATCAAACAAGACGGGATAGTGGGGTTGCCACCTACATCCTTCTTAAATGGATTTTGTCCAATATATACTCTTGGTAGGCACCTTGAAGAGAGATTTGAGAAAGGAAAGGCTAAGAGCCACATCACTTCTTGATTTTGTGCCCGGAGACATTACTGGTCCCTTTCCTCACCTATCTATGAATAAATAAATATGCGTACTAAGTTCTAACCTTCATTTATTACATCTCTATATACACAGGGTCTACTTCTTAAAACCCAAAGCTGATGTGTTTGCTTTTCTTTGAGATTTTAAAGCTCTTGCAGAGAAACAATCCTGTAAGGGGATCAATATCCTTCACACAAATAATGGTGGATATTATTCCAATAAATATGTAAATAATCTATATCCTTTTCATTTACAGTTCTTTACCTAACAACTCTTACGACATAACAGTATGGTATGCTTCTATATATCCTTTTCATTCTAGAGCACACACTCTGCCAGTGATCATTGAATTTTATGCATCAAAATAATCTAATTAGTGTTTTAGATATGATATATTTTCACTCAACATGTCCAAATGAGTGATGACATAGAATCATTTTCTCAAACATATAAATAAAATGCATGCTCAAGTCTAAGTCAACCGAAGGACTAAAATGTAAAATATAAGTAGTTTGTGGATGCCCAATGGAGATATAAATCACTTGAGAAGAACTCAAGACAATATAAAGGATAGAAAAATAATTTAGTTGTCAATTAAAGATAAGGGCCAGGGAGAAGTTCTGTTATTTACAAATAACTTCATAAATGCAACAAGTGCAGAAAAAGTGACTGATATGTTATATCATATCGTGCAATAGCACATTGAACCTTAAGGAAGAAGAGGCCAACTAGGTCAAAAGGGTAAAAAAGGCATGAATTTTTCCAAACTATAAAATTGGTCAAAAGTTCCAGGGAATTCCAAAAAGCAAAGGTTAGAGGTGCTCTGCAGTCAACACCATTGTCAAAATCAGGGGAACTATCACACATTAGAGGAATTTTGGGGTCTAAAATGGGCCTCCTAAGGAAAATAATAAAATAATAGTTAAAATAATAAAATAATAATTAAAATAATAAAATAATATTGATTACTTTTGGAGGAAGAAAGAAAAAAACTACTTTTTGTGTTCGTATTTTTGACATATCTCCCTGTGTTTTTACTCAAATTTTGATTGGGAGAGCTCATTGGATGCAAAATTTGATTCCACATCCAACGAGTACCCACACTGCATACTTTTGATGGACCCCGCTACCCCAAAAACAAGAAAGACCTGAAAAAACGTGATGATGACATCATCATCACATTTTTTCAAGTATTTCTTGTTTTTGGGGTAGCGGGGTCCGTCAAAAGTATGCAGTGTGGGTACTCGTTAGATGCGGAATCAAATTCCGCATCCAACGAGCTCTCCCAATCGAAATTTGAGTAAAAACACAATGAGATATGTCGAAAATATGAACAAAAAAAGTAATTTTTTTTAATGACAAATATGTCAATTCAACCATTATGGTTGACTTATTTTATTGAAATTCTATTGGTTCTTGAATTCCAACTCACAAAAACTTATTTTGGCACGTTTTCTTATAAGGCCCATTTTAGACCCCAAATTTCCTCTAATGACCTCTCACATTTGTATCTGTGTCTACTACTTCTCTTGGACCATCATATAAAATGAAATCCTCTGTAGTAGTTAGGAAACAGAGGGAGAAACAACTAGGTATGGCAACTCTTTCTACCTTAGCGACTGGAATGAATTCAAGTGATCTTGGTCTGCAGAATGAACAGGTCCATCCTTCAATTTCGTTTGTCGAATATAGATCAAACTCTCTTCTTATGGTCCCCATTGCAACAAGAGTTGTATCAACTAGAAGTATTACAGATTTAGTAACACCTTTGAACATTAACAGTCCCTCCACCGAAACAACCCATATGCCTAGTTTGGTAGCTAAGGTAGATCAACCTGTTGCAATTGTTAGTGTATCCTACACACTAGGGTGGTTGATCTAGTAACACAACTAAAATCAAGTTATATGCAACATAATTTCACTCTATGATTGTTCAATAGAAGAGCATTAGAGGAAATTTGGGGTCTAAAATGGGCCTTATAAGAAAACGAGCCAAAAATAAATTCTTGTGAGTTGGAATTCAAGAACCAATAGAATTTCAATAAAATGAGTCAACCATTATGGTTGACTTGACATATTTGTCATTAAAAAATTACTTTTTTTGTTCGTATTTTCAACATATCTCCCTGTGTTTTTACTCAAATTTCGAGCAGGAGAGCTCATTTGATGCAGAATTAAATTATGCATCCAACGAGTACCCACATTGAAAAATTTTGACAAACCCTTATACCCCAAAAACAAGGAATACCCGAAAAATGTGATGATGACATCATCATCACGTTTTTCAGGTATTCCTTGTTTTTGGGGTAGCAACATCCGTCAAAAGTATGCAGTGTTGGTACTCGTTTGATGCAGAATTTAATTCCACATCTAACGAGATCTCTCGCTCGAAATTTCAGTAAAAACACAGAGAGATATGTTGAAAATTTGAACACAAAAAGTAGTTTTTTTTCTTTCTTCCTCCAAAATTAATAAAGATTATTTTATTATTTTAACTATTATTTTATTATTCTCCTTAGGAGGCCCATTTTAGACCTCAAATTTCCTCTAATGACAGGTGATTGTCTTTGATCCTTTAAATAGTTGTTGGGATTCTGGTAAATGTATGCTTGCTTGTCCTTTTACGACTGGTTGAGAATCTATAAATGTTTGTGAAGTTCCTCTTGCAATTACAATACGGAATCATGTGGAAGCACCATTATCTGCAAATCAATGAATCTAGCAAAATATTTCATGTGAAGAAGATGCTTTGATATAGGTTTGCCTATGGATTCACAGGGGAAACTTATCAAATATATTACTATTTCTTCTTTGGATTTATGGTAAAATGATGGGTGGATTCTAGGGTTTCATGCACATGCAAGATTGATGCTACCATTGTTGGAAGAACACAAGCACAAGGAGGATCTAGGGTTTTCTTGGTTGCTCCATTGGTAAATTTTGGTGAAATTATGCTTCTATGGATTGAATGGTGGTTGTAATGTTGTGTTTTCTCTGAATTAGGGCTTTTTACCAACTTTTGTCAACTTTTACATGTTATAAAACATCCTCTTGAAGGATTTTTCTCTTTTTTGACCTTAGATCTCTGAATTTTTCCCTAATTAGGATCCTCCAACAAACCCTAGAGGTTGTTTTTGGAAGTCTTAGTTCGTGAGCCTTAGGGAAATATTCCAAGAGGGAGGCTAATCACCATCCCTCATGGCCTTGGGTTTGAAGTAAATTTCACAAAAACCCTAAGATTTGTCATTTTGATCAAATTTTAGTATTTCATGTGTAAATAGACGCATTTGCGTGATTAGTGTAGTGTTAGATTAGATCTGTGTTTTTATAAACTAGAAAACCTTAGAAATTTATAAAATTCAATAATCCAAAAATAACAACAATTTTCAAATTCTAAGACACCCTCAAATTTTGGCCTGCCTATTTAGCCCTAGATCCTCTAGTGCGTCACCTATCTTCTTGTCTACATCCACAAACTTGAGAAGCAACCTAAAAAAACCAGTCAAAAGTCAGAGTTAGGGTTTCATATTTGACATGTTTTAGGGTTTGGGATAATTTGGCCTTGATAAAAGGTTACTTTCTGCCTTACAATGACCCCATTTAATTGTTTAGTAGGGAAAATTAGGGATTCGTTCCTTACTGATCAATGTTACTATCGTTTCTATCCCTAAAGCCTATCAAACAAACCTGCAAAAATCAACCAAATTAGGGTCATATTTGAGTTGTGGGGAAATCTCAACAATATCATTGAATTCTGCCTTCCAAAAGCATTCTTTTCAGTCTAAGGAGTACTTGTATAAACCTTTAAAAGGATGGTTAACTCAGCTGGTAATTCATGTTGATATATAGTAGTATTTACAGTTAATCTAAATGATGATAATAATGCCTATGTGATGATACATGATGGTTGTTAATACTTACACTTGTTAGCTGATAAAATTGTCTACTTTTGTTGATTTCAAAGAAAAGTGGTTTAAATGATAATACTCTGTTGGTTATGATTCTGAAATAGATTTTTCTGCCCTATATCCTTGGTGTGGCTATGAAACACTTATTCTTTACAACAATAGCATATCATGCACAGACCTAGAAAACACCACTAACTTATACAAGAAATTTACAAAAGATCAAAGGTATGCATGCTTTACCGATGGACCAACTAGCAAAGAAGTTCCAGAATCTGCAATAGAAACACAACATCCAGCACAGAAACCTGCAACAAAATGTTCATAAAATGCCATCAATATTTTATGAAGCAATCATGTGCCCAATTGAATAAGATGGACTGTATGCTAACCTGTTGATTGATCATCAATGAGGAAGTCTCCCATGTCAAACTAAAGGAAATAGAAAAATCGATTTATTAGAGTATATTAATCCCATGACATACCTACTAGTAACTATATTGACTCATACAACGAACATGGTATGCATGTGTTTATCCTTAAATACAGTCAATCTTAAACCTGGAAAACTAACATGATTCTATTACATACCTTCCAGTAACCGTTTCGAGTAATAGGAGAATATTGATGTTTACCCTTGAAGTGATTAGGATAAACACCACCAAAATTCATGGCTGCAAATGGGCTTTTTTCAATAAAAACATATTTTCCTTGGGAAAGAACCTTGAAACTGTTTCCAACAAATGTGAAAATGTTTCCTTTAGCGAAAAGATGTCATACCAAATCTAGTGATCTATCATTGTAAATCAGTGAAAATGACTGATACTCTTTTTTCAGGCCATGGATACCTCTGGAAGATTGCCTGAAAACAACAAAAATAAACAGTTTTTATAACTTAAGCATTCAAACAATGCTTTCCAGAAATAAAGTAGCAAATAGATCTTTATTTTTTCAAGCAGATCTCAACACTTTGTTACCATAATTATCAATGCAGTCATTCTCCTTTTGTATTCCAGAGTTGATATTTTTGCTCTAAGTGACTAGTTTAAACTCGGTGATAAATTGGAAGAAATACAGAAAGATATAAATGCCTAATAAAATATTTGCACAAAGAAGACTATGTAACAAATTAGCAATTATGAGTAATAAAGTGCACAGTGATGTTGGGGTTAAAAGTTACAATGGAAACTAAAAATACCAATGTGTACCATGCCCAACTCACAACCTACAGGGATAAGAAGAAATATAAACATAGGTTTTCCACTGCACAATCAAACATGAAAGTTGAACAAGATATGAGATTAAGAAACAAATTACAAAACTACTGGAGAAAGATAAACTGGGGTAGATAACAATATACTCATGCGGAATAATAGGGAAACAATGCTTCAAATACCATTTTCCTCACAAGTCTATCTATCTTTTTATGTCTTTTGACCTTTCATATTCCCATTAAACTCAAATTCCTATCATATTTCTTGTAATGAAATGCCTACATTTAATTTTGTTGTCCTAGCTATATGGTATTGGTAAAGTATTACCAAGGGGCCAGTTATCATGATAAATCAAAATATTTAAGGTAATTGTTTAGATCAGATACAACAAAGTTTTCCTCAATGTATGGTAATCATCATCATCAACTAAATGTATGTGTGTGCACATGCATAAATACCCAATACACAGCTCAAACAAACAAAAGAAAACATAATTATACCTTGATTTGTGGATCTTCACACTGTCTTCCTATGCTTTACCTTTCAAAACATCATTCAACATACATCATTTTTTGTCATGTTGCAATAGTTTCATGTTAGGACCCATCAAATAAATTTATCTTTGTTTATGAAAATAACAAAACCAATCTAAATAAATACAATTCTATTACAATGTAAATTACAATCCTATTCAACTGTTCAAATTAATTGTTAAGAATATATCACCTGATAAAACATGGATAGCCAAAAATACTATGTATATAAGGCCATCGATCTAATCAAAACACTATTTCTTGCCTCTTAACTATGGAAATGTTTCTCAACGCTATCTGTAACAAGTTCCAATGGAGGAGTCAAATAGCAATAGTGAAAATTATACACTAAAATTATAGAAATAGATGTTTTTTAATGTATTCTTCCTTACCATTCATTGAGCTCCTCTCTATTTCAAGAATAATTTAATATTCTCTACTAAACATGACCAACCACGTGAAGGTGGAAGCTCTTATGGCCCCTCCCCCCCCTCACATCACTCTCAACTCCCCAAACCCAATGCATATACTTGCAAATAACAATTTATTTCACTATTTCACAATCCAAATAACAATGCATCTACAATGCAAACAACAATGCATCTACTGCAAATTATTTCACTCAATAGTTGAAAGATGCTTTCATTAAATCATTCTTTAAATCATTCATTAAACCATTAAATCATTCAATAGCTGAAAAAACCATTCATTAAACCATTCATTAACTCATTCATTAAAAATTAATTTAGTCAATGGCAGAAAAAATAAATCAATAAACCATTCAGTAAAGCATTCATTCAAACATTCATTCATGAAACAGAGGAAAAAACCATTAAATGTTTTTTTATATAAATAAGAATTACTCAAAATTTGTTTAGTCACTTCCTTTTTACTTTTATTCTCTTTAAATATTTAGTTAGAGTCACATCTTTGGGAATCTGATCATCGGTATCCCTACTAGTCTGCTCGCAAGGATGAACTTCAGGAGAGGGGCGATGAATTTCTGCAATAATGTCAAAATCTTTCATTAATATATTTATATTTTGATAAATACGAGTAATTCATTTAAAAAAACATTACGAATGTGTGTTTTTACCTGCCATGGGCACATCAACATGTTCAACATTATCTCGTATAGGCCCAACCTATTCCATGTTATGATCTACATCTACATGCTCTGTAGTTCAATTGTGTAGAATTAGAATTAATGTTCATCATCTGCAATGGTCTATAAAAAATAGTAGCACATTAATAAATTCATTACCAGGATGATAAGCATGATCTTCATTTGGTTGGTCATGTACTACATCCTCGACATGAACGGGATCATTACTTTCCTGCACAAAAAAGAATAAATAATTTATGTTAATTTATTTATAAGGAACAAATTGCATGAGCATTAATAAATTATCATTAAACTATACAATTTTCACATACCTAAGCACCAGATGGATCAGCAGAAGATCGTGTAGTATTCCCAGACAATATTCTCCGGTGTTCAACAATGGCGTCAAATCCCTGTACAAAGCCAAGCTTCATGTAATCTGCACTGGAAAATTCTTTGAACCGGTCGACCTTCATATTTGCATGATGCCATTAATTTTAAAGCCTTTTGTCAAAACAAAACAAAAATAATAATCTATATGATATTTGGATGCGGATTCGGGTTTTGCGATACTTACATATCGGGTCACCAAGTTGGAGTAACCACCATGCCCAAGCTTGTGTTGGCCAACTTTTTCAATTCTTTCCTTTGTGGCCTTAGATGTGTCCAAGAGCCTAATTAAGTTTTTAAATAGATTAGTCAATGTACCAAAATTGATATAAAAACTAGTAATAATAAGGCTTACCACTACATTTTGGAATGTATTGCATACCTCCCTGTTCCACCTGGTGGTATCTTTCCTGATTTTCTCAAGCCCTTCTCTTTTCCATCTTCCACCAGGGCTTTCCACTCCATAGATCGAATCATTGGAGGGCACTCATACATAGGGTTCTTTTCTAGGTGAACCCTATACTGGTCTTGGACAATCTTCAGATGTTTTCCAGCCTTCTGTAGGACCTTCGATGTATTGAAGGTATCTTTTTCGAATAGACTAACCAAACGATTAGTCAGATCATCCTTTAAATATTTTGGCTGCTTGTTCCACATTGTGCGGATGGTGGGCCCGAAGATCTCCAAGGCCAAATCATTCATATGTTTATAAAATATATCATTTCCTGCAAAACATTAATTCCATCATTAGTCAACATTAGAAAATATTATCGGTATATTAGACACAAATTATAAAAACTAAATTGAACTATCTATAATGACCTAGAATCCTCTCTATCTTTATTAGAACCAGTTCTTCATTCACCAAAAATGTACACACTATTGAACTAGTGCTAGTCACACGAGAAGATCCAAGAAATGCTTCCACATCTCTATCTAACCCTACATCCACCCCTTCTTCTACAACATTTGTTGTGGGTGGGGCAACATCGGTTGCACCCTCCGCTACCCTCGGGGGTGTCACAGAGCGTGTTTCCTATTGTTTAGTGGACAATATGGGAGCAATATGTGGTGTACATGGAGTGGTTTGGTCACTGGGACCAACATTGCCTTGACCACCATTGATAATCTCCATAGCGCTCTATAAATTCAAACCATTGTATTATAAGTTCAATAGCATGTAAAATCAAATATTATAAAGTTTTTATAAATGAATTTGCATTTTTATTCGATAAATTACGTCCACTTGTTTACGTTGTTGTAACAACAATTGAATCCTTTGTTCGAGCCCTTCTGTTAGTGGAATTGCCAATGTTAGACGAATCAGTTCCTCATTTTGTTTTTCCCTTGTCCTTTGTAGCACCCTCAACGGGTCTGTAGACTCTCTAATTTCACTATCTCTCATCAACCGAGAGACCTCATTCTGTAAAGAGTTTTGAGACGTTGTTTCATAAACAGAATCCCTTGTCTACAATTGAAATATATAAAAAATTGCTTAGTCTTTGAAGCAATAGTGTGTGCAAATAATTATATTAGGGATTACATCTAGGATTACCTGACACCTAGATGAGGGTGTGGTCTGATCAATAGATGGGGATTTACCTCAATCAACCACCTGCAAAAAAAGTAGAGAACATTATCACTACGAATGCAATATGTAAAAGCTAACAAATACGGAACAAAAATAAACACTATGCTACATGTTTTATATGTGTACATTTTTGAAGTATTTAGAATGTGGAATTACATTTAGGTTTACTAGTTGCCTCGAGGCTCCAGTCTTCTGATCAACAGCTGGGGACTTTCCCCAGTTAATCTGCAAAAATGGTAGACAACATTACCATCATGAACGCAACCATAAAAACGAAAGAATACATAACAAAATAAACGTTATGCGTCATGATATACATGTTTACGATTTTAAAGTATTTGAAATGGATAATTACATTCATGTTTGGATGTTGCCTTGATGTTGTAGTCGGTTGATCAATAGCCGGTTGGCTTCCCTGATCAACACTCTACATGGAAAATAGATAATATTATATAAACGAACCTAATATACTAATGAAAATACATAACAACGTATCTGTATGTCCATAATAAATTTAATATTACATTGGCAATATCGATGTATACCTACTGCCTTGACTCGGGTTGACAAACTTCTACGGAGATGGAGGTGCCTCTGAGAGAACCCTGCATCAAAAACATACTAAAATTTACATAAGGAAACATGAAAAGTAGAAAATTTCAATTATATGCTAACGAAAATTCCTATATATAGATGTTAAAATAATTAATAACAGGGTGGTTAAATTGTTTGTTGTACCACAACCATACTAACATTGTTTGTATCTACACAATTCAAATTGTAATCAATAAGCAGTTCTTTGCCAGCAACTATTGATTTAAGTGCACATACAAAGACACGGTTTCCTTCACACGACTCGAATATGCAGTTGGGTTGCTTTAGTGTAGACCCTGGTTGTGTACTATTTATAAACCCCGCAATATTACTGATTGTTTTTGGCCTTCCGTCCATGTACAACATTGCTCCTTTATTTTGAGCTTTGTCTTTCAGTTGTATATAATTCACTGACAACCCATATCTATGCATACTTCATGTATATTGGACTAGGCGCATCCAATCATTGTAGTTGTAACAAGGTCCAACATAATCCATCAATTATGTACATCTATCGTATCCAACCTTTATGTCGTCCATGCAAAACAACCCCAATCCATGCAATGATGACGGTGCAATTCTATATATCCTCTCATTCACACAAAAATCAGTGTTTACTTGAGGAAGATCTCTGGGAACCCATTGTTTCACTAGGTGTTGGTACCTTAAGGGCACGTCAATGTCTCCCACTGTCTCATCATCATAGGAACATGACCCCCCCCCTCCTTGGAGGAAAGAATTCATACGTTTGTCGAATTTTCTTCTAATCTTCTGACATCTAGTTGATCTAGCCCGTGTAGACCTACTCGATGTCTCACTTTCCTCTAGCATTCCAAAAATCCCCTCGCTGGAGGAAGACAGGTCTGACAAATACCTGTTTGGTTCTACCTGCACCATGGCCAAACAAAAATTTGGCATAAGCATAGCAAAATACCAGCAAAAAAACTTGGAAAGACTTATAAGCAAAAAAACTTGGAAAGACTTGTAAGCAAAAAACTTGTTAAAGAAAAAGCTTTTCAAGAATGAGTTTGGTTAATAGGTGTGGGCATTTAGTAGCCCTAAAAATTCTAATGTATGACCCTCTTTTAGTTACATACAAGTCTCCATTCTCACTTATTGCTTGCGTTTCCTTTTCCTAACATGAATTGGGTAGGATTCATAAGCTTCATATGTATGCGTGTGGCCATTGTACTTTGGACTTTCAACGTTGTCAATCTTGAGACGATATGTTATGCATATGCATAAAATATAACACTGCAATTTATGCAAATATATGTCTGTACAAAACCTGGAGGTTCTCCTTTAATGGACTATCTCCTTCAAAGAACATATCTTCACATTCATCTACATTTACTTCAGATAGAAGTGATATGAAGTTGGTATGTTGGTCACTTCCATAAAAAATAATCTTTGACATGAGTTCCTTTTTCAAGGAATCCTGATTAATTTCCTCTTCCAAACTTCTAGCTGGTCACTTTTCCACTCTAAATTGGCCTGATTATTCATTTTCCTGGCCACTCCTCTCTCCTTACTCTACACTCGTTGTTGTTGTAACCCTTACTTTTGATGGTTGTAAGTGGTTTTTAGTTTTCCCATGAATGATGTTGTGATGTTGTAGATGATTATCCATTTTACCTAATATGTTTTATGATCGTTTCCATGTTTTCTATGGTGCACATACTTGTTGTTTATGGCTTCTTTTGCTTGAAATTTGAAGGACCTAAAAGTGCACAAATCTCATCTAGGACCCTTTAAGAGTCATAATAACAACTATTGTTATAGGATTTTATTCTCCAAATGAAACACCAAAACCATAATTATCGGTTAATATTTGTGTAGGGATGTTTTTTTGATCTCTCACATAATTTATGATACTAATGGGATTGTGACTATCAAGTCAATGCCTTATTTGCATAGTGGCATTCCTACAACAGTACACTGGAAATTCTAAAAAATTCTAATGTATGCCCTAAAAATTCTTATGTATGCCCCTATTTTAGTTACATACAATTCTCCATTTTCACTTATTGCTTGCATTTCCTTTTCCTAACATTGCCTTTTCCTTTTACTGGCCTACCCCCTTTTCAACAATAATAGTTGCAGATTTAATCAAGTGTGTTTCTACTGAGGTGGCCGAATCAACCGAGTTGACCCCCAATCGAGCTAACTCGGCCTTTGAAACGATTCGAGTGACAAGTTTGGTACCAAACCAAGAAAATCAAGGTATGACTGAATGGATCGGTAACGAAATGGTCAATTCGTCCCAATCCGTACTAAATTGACCAAGTGAATGTGGGAATGCACAGGTCACACACATGACACTTAAATTGAAAAAAAAATTTAACCTAGAAATATAAACATCGGGACTCTAAACCTACTTCATTGTCAAGTCAATTAGCTTTGTAGGATTCCTATACATCATAACACTATTTGGAGTAAAACACAACTTGCTTTGTAGGCCCTAGATGCCACCCACATGCAAAATAGTCAATCTATAAAGCAGCCCCCAAATACAAAAACCTTCTTCACAAAATAGGGCATGAACCATGTGAACAACCTTCCAAGTGGACCAACTCAATGAGTAGCCTCCAAGCATGTAATATCTCTCATGAAATGGTGTATAAAAGAGTGTAAGCATGCTTCAAATGATGACTTTCTCCTTTGGTATGGCTAAACACTACCCTTATGCATGTGTCTCCAAGGGTAAATGTTCCTCAAATAATGAGAGAAGGCCTTCCTCTAACAATAAACCAGTACACCAAGGTGAATTGGCCCTATTTAGGGCTTCTAGAACAAACTTGGTATTTTCAATGTCACAGTAGGAGCAATGTTGGGCAGTCCTATGGGCATAAACAACTCTAGAATCAAGTATGAGCATCAAAGGGACAAATTTGAGCACTTTGGGAGCATTCTGAAGGTCAGAACAAACAGTAAAGCATCTCAAATCAGCTATAATTAGGCCAACTTTCAGATATGGGCACATTGCAGCAATAAAAGATGATGATCAATGGCAATAGGAGGCGGTCTTTTCAATTCTGGCTGTGAAAATGAGAAATCTGTGGATGAAAGCAACCCTAAAATATAATTCATATGCCTTATAGCAACATCCATATGGATTCTGGGCACAAACAAACCTGTTTGGCAGTAAAAAAGGGTATGAAGCAATCCTATTTCACCATCTTGGGCACCCTTATGCACTTATCCATCACCAAACAGGAGTACCTCTAAATCTAGGCCAAATTGGAGGGTTAAAAGGAAGTTCTGGGCATTAATAGCCCTATGAAAAGTGACGAACAACGGAAAAATAGGCTTTGAGAAATGTTTGGTTGAATTTGAGGGTTGAAATGACATTAACAAACAATTCTGGGCATAGATATGGACATAAAGAGCATGCATGGGCACTCCAACATCCTCAAACCTTCATTCTGGGAATAAATAAGGGTCGTTCCAACCTCCTAAACAACAATTTATAGCAGTATCATGAATTCTGGGTGATTTTTCTCCACAAAAGGGGGGTAAACAAACCTAAATAAAACCAATACCATTTAATGTCAAACCCTATAAACCAAGTTGGATTGTGCTATAAGTGATTTTTGACAGTCTCTTGAAGGATATCAATAGCAAATAACAGTCTTTGGTGGCTTTCCTTGTAACCATAGGTCACAAAACAACCCTAAAAATCTCTGGAGTTGTGCACAAGAGAAGTAACAACCCCAGTTGGCCCTAAAATACCAAGCTTGTTCTGCATTAAGGGCCCTTATCAGTGCAATGATTCTTCCCAATGTTTGACAGTTGCCCTGTGATTGCCATTACATGATTTCCATCTATAAACCACTATTGTGGTTTCATCATTGATCCCATTCAAGAACAAAAAAGTAGACATGATTTCTCTCCCTAAATTAAGTCCATGTGCACATAATGACTAGCTTTGGTACTTCCTAACTTTTCAGTATTCCTTTTGACAACAAAAGTGAAACATGAAACAATATCCTTACTTTCGGCATCTTGCACAGCTGATGGCTTTGATTGAACTGTATAAGTACTTTGTTCTCAAAGTAAATATTTTGAGACCTATGAACGAAGGGGAGCAAGATGAATGGTTGAAGGACTCCAATGGAGGATGAATTGATGCCTTCTTTTGCCTACCCAAAGGTCCTTTTATAATGAAGATTCTCCCTAACTTATCATTGATTTGTAGTCTTCTATTGTTCACCCATACTGCTCTATGAAACAAAGTTTTATGCCGATCTAGATTGTATATTCATGATGATGCTTGTTTTCACATATTAATTTTCAACCCTAAGGAAACGCTAACTTGTTTTCCCATACTAATTTTCAACCCTAAGGAAATCCCATAGTAGAATGAACCAAAAAAGACTATACCCCACAAATCAAAAGGCTCTTAAACTAACCATATAATGCCTTCCTCAATGATTTGATGAAAACAAGGGGATGGAAAAAGGGCAAGGAAACATCAAATATCACTCACACCATGGAATAATTCTAAAGCTAACCAA